>SPNW01000029.1:0-113946 GCA_004918325.1 Wallemia hederae
TGTCTGACACCGAGGGTGAAGGAGAGGAGGGCGTGCTCACGGGTTTGACCGTCCTTAGAGATACCGGCCTCGAACTCACCGACACCACCACCAATGATGAGGATAGCGCAGTCAGCTGGCAGTGTTTGTTAGTGTGTGCTGGGTGAATATAAAATTTTTGAGCTCACCTTGGGAGGTACCAGTGATCATGTTCTTGATGAAATCTCTGTGACCTGGAGCGTCGATGACGGTAACGTTGTACTTTGGAGTCTCGAACTTCCAGAGTGCGATATCGATGGTGATACCACGCTCACGCTCAGCCTTGAGCTTGTCGAGAACCCAAGCGTACTTGAAGGAACCCTTACCGAGCTCAGCGGCTTCCTTCTCGAACTTCTCGATGGTACGCTTGTCGATACCACCACACTTGTAGATCAAGTGACCAGTGGTGGTCGACTTTCCGGAATCGACGTGACCGATAACGACGACGTTGAGGTGGAGCTTTTCCTGGGCTGTGCGTTAGAAAGCTGCTTGCGTTCTTCAGTTCACCACCCACTTTACCCATTTTATACGATGTGACCGTAGATGAAGAAGAAGAATTTGAAATGTCACCTCAAATTTAAGAGAGGCGATATAAAATTTTTTGAGAAGTGGGCAGATGATAGCGATGCGTTCTCGGGTAATTTGGGTGCGTAGAATGGCTCACACGCCTTGCTGCCCTGCTTCGCTGCATGTCAATCTGCTCGACCGCGAAGGTGATGCAATGCAAATGTGATTTCTCGGTACCAGTACGCTATATAATCAATTTGACAGCTATAATCACACGGACGCTGCATTACATGACATCCGCGCAATCTTTGTGAACCGTCTTGATAAATTTTTGCAGCAAGGAACGCTTGACGTGGAGGGAGGGCGAGAGTGTGAGACAGAGAAGATCGTATACGTCGAGGTTGCCTCGCTGTCGTCAGCTGCTTTGATTCAGTCGCTATCGTAGACTTTATATGATACCCGCGATCGCGAGAGATCGATCAGATGTTGATTTGCCACAGAGATGATTTGGGCTGCCTTGGTGTACAGCTAGTAATTGTCGTTGAATAACATCGCGGCATGTATCGACTGCGCAGATATCTCGACTCGATGATCCCAATCTCGCAACATCGGGTAATATTGAGCCGTGTGGCGAGAACATGCATACAAAAAGCAGTGTTGTATATTATGAAGTACATATAGTTACAATAGAAATACAAAGAAAAGCTACAGCAAGTTCTTCAGCAAGCAATAAGTCAAGACAAGCTCAATTACCAAGAAAGGCAATAGCAAGAAGATGCGCTCAGTAGCCTTGAGCGTCGAGGAAGAATCTCTTGATCTGTCCCGCCTTTTTGTTCTTGCAGACATCAACCACCTCCTTCGTGAACGCGTTGTTCGCCTGCTTGAGCATTGCATCGCGGTTATGGATGTGTGACTGATTTCTGGGGTTGAGCTCTACCGTCCTGATACGCTTGGTTGGATTGTCAACGCCAGTGATGCGCCCATCTGCGAGCAACTTGGACCACGCCTTGATGTAGAGGTCGACGACGTAATCACTCGCGCCCTCGAAGGTGATAGAGTTGAATGCCTCATGGAGCAGCTCTACCTGCTTATCGTCGAGCGTGTACTCCTGCTCGCCGTTCCTGGCCTTCACCAGAATGAGCTGGTCATCGGAGTCGGGTGTGCCTGTGTCCCTCGACACCAATGCTACGTCGCGGTGGTGGAGCATTCCCGCCATCTTCTTGCAAGCCTCCTCGAGTTCACGCATCCTGTCGAAACCCCTCGTCAGCCTCTTCTCAAGCTCAGTCATTCTGTTTGCGAGGGCGTGAACATCGCTATCAGGCACGGCTGGTCTCTCGTCATCTTTGAATGACACTCTGCGCTTGTCCTTGTCTGGTTTGGGCGATTGCACCTTTGTTGGCTCGGCGTGCTCATTGCCCCCACTTTGCTTCCTAGTCAATCTATCGAACTCTCTCTCGTCTACGGCATCAAGGCCAAAGCCGAGCTGCTCGAGACGTCTTTCGGCATCTTGCAGGCGCTTGCGGATGTCTTTGTCGTTGTTTTTGTTGCCGCTTTTGCATGTATGTCAGGGGGTGTGGTAATCGAAGATCGAGCATGCTCACGTTACAGTGCTATCTGCAGAGTTCGATTGTGCTGACATACTCGTTGAAGTTTAGTATCGCTCGTGATGGATCAGGAAGAAGATGAATCAGTCGTGGAGATGAGAAATAAGTTATGCATCAATCGTAACGAGCCTACACTACTAGCTCACCAAGCGCAGTCTGCACTCGATGGTAGTTTTCTGCCGCTGCTCCCTGTAAACGTCGATATCTTCCAGGCCATTGAGCAGATCAAAGTCCAGATCAGTGTACGATTGGCTGTAGACGCCTCTCTCGAACTCCATGATGAGGCTGTCATCAGGCACAAGTCCCTTGGCCTTGGCTCTGCGCATAAACGCCTGCACGACGTGTCTGCCGGTGTGGTAGCCGGCAACTAAGACAACCCTGGATTCTGGACGCTGCTTGAGACTTTGCGTGAGCGTTTCTATCAGGCTGAGATGAGAGAAAGAGTCCCAGATCACATCAGCAGCGAGGATAACATCAAAGCCATCTCTTGTGAGGCTGGATGACCTCAAATCGTCCGCGTCCTTTCCCCAGCAATGCGCCATCACTTTGAGATTACCGCGCTTGTCGTTATCTCGCACATTCTTGCGCAGATTCGTTATTAGCTCGACGTCGTCGTAGTCGGTGATGAGGACTGAAGATGCCGGCCGCGAGCAGCATCCAGCGACGATACCAGACAGTCCAGTACCAGCACCAACTTCTAGCACCACTTTATCCTTCACGTCTATCTCCCCACTCAGAATTCGATCTGCCGTGTGCAAACCGCCTTTCCACTGATTTGGGAGTTAGCAGAGTCATTCATAGAAGCAAACTCCCACCTGGCGATGCGCAAATATCTTCTCATGATCTGGGCGTGGAATGACGAGCTGCAGCTTGTGCTCTGCGGACAGCGGGTACTCGAATCGAACGCCAGGCTCTCCAATGGAGGACTACTGAGGCGTGTGAGGTTGTGCAAGCGTCTTACAATCCAAGCGTACTGGAACGAGCTTTGATTCCTGCGACTTGCGATAGTCTTCGAGAAGCATATGGGAGAGCGGAATTAAGAGTGATAATGGTACATTACATAGTACATTACAACAAGACAATTTGAATCGTAGCTACTATACACGCGAGTTGGCTGCAGACCACTCACAGCATGCTGTTCAGCTTTGAGCCGAGGTAGATGAGCCCTACCAGGAAACCAATGACGACGGCGTCATTAAGCGAGAATCTGTCGTCTGATCTAGCCTCACTCGCTCTAGACTCGCGTGCTGTGCGTCTGTGACGCTTGATTGCATCATTAGACGTGCCGCTATCACCGGTTCTGCTGTCTCTACCGTCTCTGTCTTCTTCCAGCCGACGTATCTTCTCCTTGAGAACGAGTATCTCAGTCTTGCACCAGTCCAGCATCTCCTTCTCCTGTGCGCGCTCCTCGAGACACTTGCGGAGGTCATCCTTGACGGCGTCGAGTGTGGTATCGTGAGGGCAACGCTGTGGAGGTGCGCTTGGCACTCTATCCATCTCCAACTTCTTGTCAAGCTCGCTGATCTCCTTGCGCAAGGCGCTGGGCTCACGACTACTAGGTTGAGCAACAGCGACAGGCGAGCGTCCCTCGACGCTATTTGAGAGCAGAATAAACTCATCAGGAGTATCATTGAAGTCATCGAGCCCGCTCTGGTCGCCGTCGTCGCTATCGCTCGTCGCCGTGGCTGAGGACATCTGATAAGCCGCTCGATTATGCGATTTGATCTGCTCAAAAGCACCAAAGTGCTCCAATTCCTCATCTGGACTGTCTACACCCCTGTAGGCGCATCAGAGAGCTCACTGCTGCAGCCGCTCATTTACATCTCCAATTCAGCCATCGAGATGATGATCGATGGAGGAGAAGGAGAGATGTACAAGAAAGATAGGAGATGTAGCTGCACATCGCGCAGCTTTGAAGATGTCTGCGGGGTGACATTTACTGTAAACACAGATTTTCAATTCTGATAAGGGTTCTACGCGCGTTGAACCCGGCTTTCACGACGTCTCTTCGAACCGCAAAAAATCTCGCGTTTCGCAGATAAGATGACGACGGCTAGCTTAAAAAGTGATTGAAATGCACAATATTCTGTTTCCGAGTAATTTGTGCTTCTTTTCGCTCTCGGATCCCTACCATCAGTACCAACATGGGCTTCGGCGAGCTGCCACTAGAATTGATACCAGAGGTAATAGATTCGTATACAATTATACCTCAGAACGAACTAGAAGAACTCGTTATGCAATGGTCTTGCCTGCCTTATGGCTACAGAGTGTACCAATTCTCATCTCTGAATCGTCATTGGCGAGACGGTATAATGCACTCTCACAGTGAGTCCCCGCGCGTGTACACACCAATCAAATCTCACGCGCATACCGCCTACTCAACAAAGAACTTCAAGATCAGAAACGATAGTGACATCGACGATCTCGAAACCTGGATCTCAGCACCAGGCAGGAAAGAGCACATGAAAGGCGCCGTTAGCCTCGATGTCTACGATAAGTGGTCGTACGATACGCTGCGCGAAGAAGGGGAAGCCTTGGCCGATCTGAGCCTGTATAGTTTCACCCTCCGCTCCCAGAAAGAAAACTACTACTTCGAGTTGCCGCATAATCTTAGAACATCACGCTTGATCCTCAAAGGCTTCGATATTGGGCCAAGAGCTGTCGTTGATGTCCCCTTTCCAGCGTCGCTTTGTGACCATCTGACCTATTTGGAACTAGAATCGGTCTGCTTCTATGGCCTCGAGGACCTGAAATCGAAGAACATCAGCTTCAAAAGACTCAAGCATTTCAAATGGGAACACAACGATCTAGTATTTACCGACACGCGCCTAATGTTAGAACTCATGACTAATCTCGAGAAGCTTGAACTGTTAGTCGACTCTAGCGAAATTGAGAAGCCTCTATTTCCTCTTCCTAGCTCAATGCCTCATCTGAAGCACTTAGAAGCTCGCTTTCTAAGCTTAGACTTCAGTCAGTATCAATTGCCCAGTCTTACGCATCTGAAGTGCACGTTCTGCGGCGCGCTGAATTTGAAAGCTCTCGACAATACGTTACAGAGTCTTGAGGCCCATGACACCTCATTCGGTCCTGATAGCGACATATACAGTCCTGATGGATTAGCAAAGCTCAGTTCGATCAAGAGATTGTGTGTGTGGATTAGTTATGACACAGTTAAGAGGAGCGGTGAGCGTTCCGTCTTCCACACCAAATTCGAAGCAGGATACTTTGATACCGCTTTCCCAGAACTTGAAACCCTCGATATAGCACCCACCTTTGACATCATAGACAGCAATGCAGTAGTCCGCTTTGCCCAAGCCCATTGCAAGCTGCACACACTCGTCGTCTCTCGCAGTCTCAAGCGCAAGCTGCCACCGATCAATGCAAATGTTGTCGTCAGCCGAGAATACGAAGACGAGGACGATAGCGATGGCGATTATTAATATCAAGCTGCGTAACAAGCCTAAAGTGCGGTATAATCCACTAAATATGCACGAAAAGATATTTCTATCTGCCTGACACTTTTGTAAATCATTTCAATGCGCTTGAGCAGCATGATCATTGTGAATAGAGACTTTATGCTGCAAGTCAAAATAATATTCATCGATTAATTCCATATATACATCGTCCCGTCGAAGCGCACGCGATTTGTGCAATCTGTAGTTGTTGCTGACGACCATCTCCTCAACCAATACACCAGCGTGCTGAGCTTGTCAATGCGTCGGATGTAACCGTGAACCTCTCTCAGTCATTCTCTACCCTCTGATCCTAGCCAATCTCTCTGCTTCCGCCCATCTCCGCCCTCTCGCGAATGGAGAAGGAATTGCAAGGCGAGAGAGACGAAATGAATTCCCGCTGGCGAGTAAATAATGGTCGATACTCTGTTAGCATCAAGTTCTCATCGCTATCACTCCTCTCACCACTACCACCATCAGCTCGAGCGAGTCCGGTTATGGGACGAGATCTGCCATTCGACGTTGTCATTCAAATATTAGATCACTTATTTTTCAATTGCCTCGACTCAATACAGAGCAACTTCCATCTTGATTTTCAACACCGTCGAAGGAATTACGTCAAACGCGATATCAAGAACATGGCTGCTTACTCGAGGTCGCTATGTTCTGTTAATCGTAATTGGAAGGACGCAGTGACGCATTCCCACAGTAGGTTTCGTGCTCCTGGTTAGAAATGGCAGCTCACACATCTACGGTCTTCTCTACTAGATACTTTAGGATCAACACCGAGTCAGACGTCCAGAAAATCAAGAGCGCGCTATTTAAGAAGCCATCGCAGAATAAAGGAATTATCTATATCGATATTGACGACGATCAACTGTATGAGGAATGGAGTCAAGACAACTCAACCACACTTAGCGCTTACAAAGTCATTTTGTGCTTCGACTACAAAGCAGGGAGTGCCACTCCGACGTCCCCATTACCGAAGAATCTTCGAACGCTCGAACTCGATATATCAACAATTGATGGGTTGTCAAAGGGGCTTCTTCATGACTCTCTGCCAGAATCGTTGTGCGAAGGCTTGACGCACTTGAGCTTGTCAAACATTTATTTCCAAGGATTTGGTTGGGAGGCAGTCGTAAGGCATTTCAACAGCCTAAGGCGTCTGCACGTAGTCTATGCTGATTCTGGCAGCCTGCCTTTTGGTTCATGTGACTGGCAGCACATGCCTCAGTTGGAAGAGCTCGAGGTTCATAATGACCATTACAACAAGCTTTGTAATCTAGACTGCATCATGATCAGTGACCCGGCCAGCGCTAACTTAAACAATTTGAAGAGTCTGTCCGCAACTAGATGGTACTTCGACAGCTTTGAAAACAACTTCCCAAACCTTGAGCGACTGGTTTTTCGGGGTAAAATGAGTGATTGGAGTACCATTGGCGACAAATTGACTCATCTTGACATTCGTCACACCTCATTCACAGGTCCCCATCCTGTTTTTGCACCTAATGGAATGAAGAAACTCGACAAGCTCAAATTTCTTCGTCTTCGCCGTGATCGACCATCCCGTTTCCTTCAATATTTCAACGATGGACACTATGACAAGAGCATGCCAGATCTCGAAGAGATTGACGTATCAATGACGGGTAGTCACGTGGATAGCAAGTCATTCAAGCGCTTCGTCGAAGCGCATCCTAAGCTGCATACGGTCACCGTTCCTCCCGCCTTTGATTATCATAAGCTTTCTGGAAAGCTTAACATCTTCATCGAAGAAAATGACGTTCGAGACTCGGATTCTGAGAGTGAGGTGGATGAAGACTCGGATTTTGAGAGTGAGGTGGATGAAGACTCAGACTTTGAGAGTGAGGCAGAAGAAGTCAATAATCTTGTTCATTAAATTGGCAAACTTTTAGACAGAGCACAACAACAGGAATAGCTGAAATCAGGAGAATGGAGGAGGATTTCGAGGCAAAGGTCAATATTTCTCAAACGAGAATGTATTTTGCGTTGGTTCATGAAGAGGCTTAGTAATCGCAGCGCTGCTAATGCGACCGCGCATCGTTATACGATCTCGCGCTCTCTGCGTTTTTGATATTTAAAATAAAGATAGATGCAAACATCAAGCGTCAACGTTTGATAGCTACGCTTCGACACATCTTGTAGAATGTTGTATATCCTCCCTCCTTCGAGTTAGATAGCTCTTGCTTTATTGTCCCTGATTCTGATTTGATATGCAAATGCTTCCTCACCAACTTGTACGTATCTATCTCGAAGCTGAAGAAGGGTTGGATGTATTAACGCAGCCAGCATTGAAGATCTCCAATTTCTTATCTTGGTCATTTGAGCGAGAGATGACTTTAAGAGTACGATGAACCTCTCAGGTGTGTCGCCAAATTAATAAAGTCAACACTGTCTATTGCGATCGCATCTTGGCTTCTATCGCCTGTAGCTGTGTCTGAGTAAGATCGATAGAGCGCGATGGTGTAACGAATCTCGGGTATCAGATAATGGATCAAGAACAAGAGAGATGACGCGATCGAGAAGAGATGTAAAAGCACGTTTGAAAGACTTCACAGCGTTGCCTTCGTTCCGTTCCGCTCTTGACTTTGTACCGCCATGTCGTTAGGACAACTACCATTGGACATCATTGAGCAAATCGCGGATGAATACTATATTATACCTCCTGCTCCTTTCGACGATTTCTACAACATGCTCTTTGGCAATCGCGATCCCTTAGAATCCGCAAGGCTCTCATTGATCAATAAGAACTGGCATGAGGCAGTCAAGCACTCGCACAGTAATTTGCTAGACCAGCAATGTCACGGGAAGCGCTAATACGCGTCAAGTCTACTCAACAACCAGGCTCGAACTCAATAGCATGGACGACCTCGAATCTTTCAAGGCCTGGCTCTCGGCACCGTCTAGAAGAGACCACACAAAGGGCTACGTGCACATCTCTCTTTCCGGCAATGAGGTTTACAAAAAGCTAGTCCGAGATGAGGATGCTCTAGTCAATATGAGTTTGCATCGCTTCACCCTTATTTACAATGGAAGACGAGAACACATCGAACTACCACGCGATTTTAAAGTCTCGGATCTCAAAGTTGAACACAAAAACATCCCAGGCGGTATGGCACTCACTGGTGTATTACTACCTGTGTCGCTCAACGACTATCTGACTGATTTAGAGCTGATAGACTTCTCCCTACTTAACGAGATGTCCGACAGCCGAGCGAAAGATGTCTGCCTCAGGAGCCTAAAGCGTTTCAAATGGAGACAGAACGAATGGGCACTCAAAAATGATGAAATCGAGACTTTGGAGCTAATGCCTAATCTAGAGGTTCTCGACATTGACGTGACAACGTGCGATGCTCAATATCCTGTGTTCCACTTCCCTGAATCAATGCCAAAACTCAAACACCTTACCATGACTAGGTTGAGAGGCGCATTCAAGCGCACCCATTTTCCAAGTCTTGAGCACCTCAGCTGTATAGGTTGCAAAAAAATCAATAACTTCAAAGACATTTGCGATACCTTGAAGAGTTTGGAGGTGGAGGATACTGCGTTTGGAGACAAGCATGACATTTTCAGTGCTGAAGGATTGGCACAGCTCAATGGGCTTCAAAGTTTGCGTCTCTGGGTCAGAAGTCTTGATGACATTAATAGGGACAGGCGCCATCCTTATCCGTCTAAATTTGTCGTCGAATTCAGAAACGGCTACTTTGATGCTGCACTCCCAAATCTAGAAACTTTTGATATAGCGCCCGCGCTTATGGCATTCGAGAGCGAGCCTCTAGTCCGCTTCATAAAGGCTCATCCAAAACTTCGCAAACTCGTTGTCTCGCCTGGCCTCAAGCGCACTTTGCCGCCGCTGGACGTGGAAATTGTTGTCAGCACTGAGTTTGAGGATGGCTCTGATTCAGAAAATGAAGAAGAGGACGTCGAAATGAGCGGAGAAGAAAGCTACTATGAGGATGAGAGTGGCGACGAGTGGGTGGACGTGGATGACGACGAGATCGAGGATGTGGATGACAACGGCGACCACGTGATGAACCAGTGAGCATCATTGATTGTCACTTCAAGCGAGCATGATGCTTGCTGTCAAAATGATATACCACAAATATAGACTTCACGGATATAGACTTCTATTGTATAGAATTTGCAAGCGTTTAAGTACATGTACTTCAATGGGCGTGACGCGCGGCGTGCTCTCCATATACACGACGTATCCAAGAAGCTTGTACTTCATGTGAACAACAAAGCAGTCAAGATGATCATATAGCACTTCAAGAATCAGCAGACTCATCCTCTTGCGTCGTACACTGTGCTCATTCGCCTTGTGACATGCGTTCCTTGCTTTCGCGCATTGCAGCCAGCTCTTGCTTTTCTGCTTCGAGCTCTTCCTTGAGCGCGAAGTGTCTTTCTGCCCAGTCGCAACTTTCACTAGACATTGAGGAGGACGTCAAGGCAGACTCACTGATGTAGCGAGTTAAACCGTGCACTTCATCAAGACCAATTTTGCCCTTCTCTCTGAGCTCATCTATTTCACACTCTGCTGCGAGTTGATCGCTACAATTAAGAGTGAAAGTGTCTCCTTCCTCAGTCACTGCAAAGACATCCTCAGTAATTACATCAATGTGGTAGACTGTGTGTGTGTTTAGTTTCTCCAGGTCTTCAGCGTCTGCACGACCGTATGCTTTTAATTCTTGATCTTCCCTGCGCTGCAGGCTAGTGGCATTTTAGTCGAGTATTTATGAGAGTGATCAGCGCGCACATGAAATCCTTGATATTTACCATTGCACAGGACGGTTGGTGATAAAGCGAAACGAGGGTGCAAAATCTCGAAAGGCGCGTACTCAAGCGGGGCAAATGACGCAATCGGTATGACAGCGTGAGTGAGCCTCTCAGCCGCCGCTCAGCCTTGGCTCATCGCCTGCGTCGACCGCCAACGACGATATCCGATCACAACAATAATGACGTCATGAGACTGGCGCTGCGTAGGTGACGATACGAGGGAGGAGGAGAAAGCGAGAAATGGATGAATATAATACACGTCTGTATCTGTTAGTCTACCAAAATATCCGAAAGCCATCTAAAAGCGGCGTGTTCAATTGGACAGACCTGATCCCCAGCCGGCGCTGAGGGAGTGTGAGGACTTCGCGTCCTTGACAGCGGCGTGTTTGAAAGCTACGCCAGAAAGAGCCAAAGCACCGAGAGCGCCCGCAGCGACGTCCTTGATGGGAGTAGTTGTGGATTGTGGAGTAGCGGCAGCGCTACCGTTTCTAGTACCAGAGAGCTCCTCGAACCAGTTGTTAGTGACATCGCGCTGCTTGATCTGCTGCTGTGTGGATGGCGGTGCGTCTGCCCTGGTGAATGGCTGGCCTGAGTGGGTCGTTGGGACGAGGTTGGCGTAGAGCGGGTTCTGGCGTGGATCGTCCCAGGTGACGTGGGCGGGTGTCTGGTGTGTGCTGGGCGTTCTGTGAGCTGTGCGTATGTCACCAAATGAATACCCACTCTACGTAGAAGTACGCTTGGTGGTTAGGATCGTATTCTCTGATCCTGCGGAGCGGTCAGTGTGCTGTACAGCGCATACGCCTCCTACACCCACCATCCTACGGGCAATGGCATTTGCTCAGCTGATGACATGATGGATGCACTCCCGGAACGAAGCGAAGCGAGCCGTGACTTCATTTCCATCCTCACACTCGATCCTCGACGAGTAATATGCCGACTAAAAAACAAATTCTGGCTTCGTCTGCGGTTATCATTCCAGGTATGCACACTTGCTGGCCCACGCTCCTCTCACCCCCCATCCACCAGCCAGTCTCGTACTAGGCGTATACCTCCGCGAACGGCAGCAGCAGCAAGCAGAGCAGACAGCGCCGACTGCACCGCACAGAGAGCCTCTGCAGACTACGCAAGATCTCCGAAAATCCATTCTTGATAAACAGGCGTACAAGAATGAGTTGATGAGGTGCGCAACGACCCTTTTTTTGTTAGACTGGCCTATTCTCACACTTCAGATAGCCTCAAACAGCAGCATTTCATGCTCAACAATGAGTTCAACAAATTGCAAGACAAGATCAAGAGCACGCAGCAGCGTATGAACGTGAATGTATGAAGCTGTGTCGCTGTATCAATAGTAATAGTGTATTTTCAAGTGTTTTTTTAAGTAATAACAGTTGGCTTGTCTCTGCCAGTGAATTGCTGGAGCTTGCTGAGCTGTAAAGCGACCTCAATCAATGGCTTCAATCCAACTTGTGCATCTTGGCCATACTCGCTAGCTTCAGTCGAGTACTTCTCGACGTAGAGACGGATGGTAGCACCAGCGGATCCCGTTCCTGACAATCTGACAACGATTCTCGATCCGTCGCTGAAGACGACGTACAGACCTTGGTTCTTAGATACAGATCCGTCAATTGGATCAGTGTACGCAAAGTTACCAGTCTCCTTCACCGTGAATGTAGTGTCGGTCGTCGTGGCCTTGAGTTGAGTACCGTTGAGTGATTCGAATGTCTTTTGGAGGTGCTCAATCATTTTCTGCGCACCCTCGCTCTCCACCTCCTCGTAGTCGTATCTCGAGAAGAAGTTGCGACCGTACTTGCTGTAGTGGGCTTGGAGGATATCTTTGATGTTCCAGCCCTTGTGTTCTTGGTTTGCGGCGGCGATGATGTTCAACCAAGCGACAATAGCCCACAAGCCATCCTTCTCTCTGATGTGATCTGAACCAGTACCGAATGACTCCTCACCGCAGATGGACAACTTGCCAGCATCCATGAGGTTGCCGAAGAATTTCCATCCAGTAGGCACCTCATAGCCAGCAACACCCTTGGCTTGTGCGACTCTGTCGATGGCGCCAGACGTAGGCATTGACCTAGCCAAGCCCTTCAAGCCGCCTTTGAAGTATGGTATAACGTGTGCCCAGTCTGCGATGATTGCAACTGAGTCAGAAGGTGTGACAAAGACGCCCTTGCCGATGATCATGTTTCTGTCACCGTCACCGTCTGAAGCGGCACCGAAAGTGATATCGTCCTTCTCTACGCGCTCGACGAGGTCGTGAGCGTACGTGAGGTTAGGATCTGGGTGGAGACCGCCGAAGTCAGGGAGAGGGACAGCGTTCTGCACGCTGTCCTTGGAGAGGCCGAGTTCGCCGAGGAAGATAGCTTGGCCGTAGCTGCCAGTAACACCTGAGAGACCGTCGAAGAGGAACTTGAATGAAGGGTTCTCGCTGAGGAACTTCTTGATGAGGTCGAAGTCGAAGATGCTCTTGAGGAGGTCGACGTAGTCAGCGACGCTGTCGACAACCTCTACCTCGAGCTCGCCGTGCTTGTATGAGCCGATCTTGGAGAGGTCGAGATCAGGGAGCTGAGCGATAGAGTAAGACTGTATCGTCTTTGTGATGTTGAAGATTTCGTTGGTGACAGACTCCGGTGCTGGGCCGCCGTTTGCGATGTTGTACTTGATGCCGAAGTCGTTGTCTGGTCCACCAGGGTTATGGGACGCAGTCATGAGAATTCCGCCGTATGCCTTGTGCTTTCTGATCAAGTTGGATGCAGCTGGAGTGGACAGGATCGCGTTCTGGCCGACGATGATCTTCTTAACGCCAGCAGCTGCACTGAGCTTGAGCACTTTCTGCGCACACTCTACACCGTAGTAGCGGCCATCTCCACCGAGGACGAGCGTGGAGCCCTTGATCTCTGGCTGCGCTTGCAGCGTCGCCCACACAAAGTTCTCCGTGTAGTGCTCCTGCTCGAATACCTTGACGCTGTGTAGGTGTGAGGAGGCATTCCTAGCGTCGGTGGCTATACGCACCGCTTTCTCAATCCTGAGGTGCCAGGCTTCTGGTCTTGGAAGGCTTTGGTTTGTACGCTCTCAATCGACATTTGTGGTTGCTGGAGACAAGAGGAATGCGCAGACGCGCGCGAGATTTATAAAACATTTGTGATTATACGGTAAACAAGGACTAAAACGAAATAATTTCAAGTGATGTAGGCTTACAGTACAGAATACTATCGCCGTCGCTGTCCACGTAATTGGTGTACTCGGATGGCACAGTGTTTGTGAGCTGGGACGAGCGCAGCGACCACGTTCGCAGGAAGGCATCCTCGCCGACGACGCAGAGATGGCTGTCGTTGGCGACGAGCGTGAATGGCTGCTTCAGTGAGGTGTTGTTGACGTTGCCACGTAGTGAGGACATGCATTTGTTCATGCGGACGTCGAATAATTGAAGCTGGGAGATGTAAGCGAGAGATGCACCATCGTAGGATACACACCTGACTGTCCATCGTCGATATCACGTACACGCTGCTCTCCCGCACCCGCGCTATACGATTGACTGTCTTGCCGAATGTTTGTATCGGAGATTGCGGCTTATTACCCAGTCTCCAGTCGTGTATGTGCAGCTGACCATTCCTGAGCCCGCAGAGTGTCTATTGAGCGTCAATCTGTGCTAATTCCAAGCCATCTCACCCACTTCATTTTGAGAAGCAGACGCGACAGAGACGACGTCAGACTTGTACCGCACCCATTTCCTGCCGCTGGAGATGGCGTTGAGGGTTTTATCTATGGCTGTGCAGTGTCAGCTAGGGTATGAGAGCGTTGAAAGCGACGCACCAGCGACGAATCGCTGACCATCCCAAGCGCAGTCAAAGTAGTTGGAATTGGGAATGCTCTGTACATGTACCAGAGACTGCGCTTCAAAGTTGCTGCAATTTCTTTGAGCTGATTTCACCATGCACGATCCACACTCACGTCCTGTACAAATTGGTTTGATTGAATGCGACTTTAACGATGCTGAGGAGTGTTTAGTAGCAGTCTCTATAGCCTGCTCTCACTCACCCAACTTCCTCATCGCTCCCAATCTTGATCACACTCTCAACGCTTCCTGGACTCGATTCGAGTATGAATCGTCGGTCATCGCTGCACAGATCTAGCAATTGCAGCTGCGAGTTTATCTGTGACGTCGCTATCACTGCCCTCGAACTATCCAGGTACTGCGCTGATGAGATGTGATAATTCCGGCCAAGTTCTTAACTCACAGCAGCAGCTCTTATCGGGTAAAACTGTGTATATCTGCGTATATTTCTAGCACTTCGCAACCGCTTTGAAAGTTGCTCGTCGTACAGTCCAATTGCGTCAGTATAGCGTTGTGGATTTCGTCGCTGTGGTGGCTTGTATGAGCTTGTGGAGGGCGCCGTAGATGGTACAGGTGTAATTGATGGCTTGCTTGGCTTCTTTGATAGTGGGAAGTACTTGCCGCTGCTCTCATCCCACCACAATCCAGGCAGTTGGCCAATGTAGGGCATCAAGAAGCTTGGAGGGACTACTAGACTGCTTCTCAAATAACTCAGACTATTTGCACAGTACTATGTTTTTGCGCGATAATCAGATTTTTTTGATGCAACAACTTTAATTACAATGAGACGTTTAAAATGAGCGTAGTGTAGCGTAATACAGTTGACAAGGCGTCAACGAGAGTTCAAGTGAGCTAATAATCTCAACAGTAGAACTAAGTTAAACAAGTGGTTGAGAATAAAGTAGATTTCAGAGTGGAAATTGTTGAAGTTTTCTTACTTGTACTTGACTTGAGCTAAACGAGTGAAGTGTGTGTGAGAGTGTGATCATTGATGAGCGTAACGTGGGAGATGAGAGATGAGACGAGAGTGAGTGAGAGATTGATCCGTGTTTATCCTAATAAAGAAGTGATTGAGTCTTGTGAAAATTTCAAGACTAATTTTTTGATCCAGGTTGGAGAGAGAGAGAGTGAGTTGCTCCAATGCAAAACACATCTCCTAAATCCTAATCCAAATTCAAATCCTAACAGCTAGCAGAAGCTACGCCTGCGTTAGTTTCTGATACTGTTGATTGTACATTTGATGATAATCCGAGTGAGGGTGGTGGTTGAGACTGGGCGAAGACTCTGGTGATGGCTGCTGCTGCTGAGTGAGCGCAACAGCAGAAGCAGCTTGTTGTGCAGACAGAGAAGCGTTTGAGAAGCTCTTCTTGCGCGCTTGTGGTACTCCACCTGCGCATGGCGCTGGTACCAGTATTCTTCTCCTGGCATTGATGAACCAGTTGGCTGTCTGAGTCAGTGTCAATCCCGTCACTGAGCACAGCATCTTCTTCTCATCCTCCGTTGGGTACGGGTGGCCTGCGTGCTCCATGAGCCACTTCCTCAGCGTCTCTGTCACGTGCTTGGGCAGCTTGCCCCTCTTGCGTGGCTGGTCGTCTGGCGATGAAGACGCGGCTGTCTTGCGCGTGCTCTTGGACAGCTTCTGCTTGGTCTCGGTTGGGATGTTGATTGGCGATTGCTGCATAGCCTTCACTAGCGGATCATTCGCCTCAGACATAGGCGACACAGGCGACACAGGCGCGTCGAACACCTTGTGCAAGTCCTCTGAGTACACTGATGCACCGCTGCACGAGGAAGACGTAGACGATCTCCTATCGGCAACGTCATCGTCGTGGTCGTTTGGCTCGTTGGAATGGAGGAGATACCAGCTGTTGTTGTATGCTCTTGGTGTCGTTGACTGCGCTTGCTGCGTATGAACCGTCGTTGTCGCTGCCGTCGTCGACGGTATCCACCAGTTAGGATAAGCAAAGTTGAAGCTCGGAGTGGAGTCCTGGTGTGGATAGAAGTACGAGATCAGTCCGTAGTCAAAGTCGTTTTCCTTGTTGTTGTAGTCCAAACCAAGAGCGTTGACTTGCGCCGTGGTGTTTGAGTCATCCACCTTCCTCTTCTTCATGTTGGCTGCTTGGATCGGTGAGCTGTCCTGGGTGACAGCCCCAGCGAGACTGATGGGTGAGCTGTCCAAGTAGCCCAAAGAGTAATCCTTGTATTCCTGCAAATCATCCTCATCCAACCGCAGTCTTTTGATGGACGGTTGACTCGACTCTGGTGAAGGTGGGAATGTGTAGTTTGGCAGCTGCAACAAGTTCACGTTAGCTGTCTTGTCATGCTCAACCACTCTCGACACTCACCCCAATCGTGTCTAGCGGCGAATCTGTCGGAGACGTCGAGGGAGACAATGGTGCGTTAAAGTTGAACGACTCCATACGGGCAATGTGATTGGATTGAATTGAGGATTGTGGTTTGGTATGGTATGAAGAAACGAATTCGCGATTCGCAGCTTTTTATCAATTTAAATTTCGTGCCTGGAATGTACCGGCGTATCGCTGTCATCAATTTTTAATTCGAGGTGTTGCCCGGTAAAAGATATGCATGAGCATCGGCATGACTGACTTTTTTCATCTTATTCTTGTATAGCTGGATATACAAAACACTGTCTTAGACAACGCTACTATTCCCCTCACTTTCTGATTCAAATATTGTGTACCTCTCCACAAACTTAATTTGGCGAGCAATTTAAAAAAACTACCGATGAGATCATATTAATAAAATAAGGAGCGACCGGCCAACTATTTGCACCAGCTGAGGATCTTTGTGGAGGGTTAGCTGTGTTGTATGAATCATGGCCGGTGGTGTGGTAACAGTTGCAGTCGTTGCCGCGTCTTTTCTCGTATACTCACACACATCACACACAACAACGTCTACAACAAAACTATTCATTTACTCGTCATATTCTACACGTTAATATCCCGCTCATATACAGCCCTCCACCAAGCAGTGCATCTCCATTTTTCTCCAGCTTTGTAATAGAGTTAACGAATTCCCCATTGGATTGAATGATCGAGTAGATGGAGTCTTTTCTATTACCCTGAAGCAGTCTCCTTTGCGCAACCATGCCTTGCTCGCCTGTATCCTCCATATCATCCTGCTTCTTGCCCACCGCAATGCCGACACTCCAGCTCTGCGGCTTATCCGAGTTACCCAGGGAGCTGACGAAGCGCGAGAGAGTAGGGAAGTGAGGATGTCCGGAAGCGATGATATGACCAGTGGAATCATCGTAGCTCAAATTATCGACGTGGAAGCTATGACCGTTTCGTTAGCCGGACTGCATATAGATTCGGTAACTGAGAAGACAATCTCAGGACTCACGGCAAATGCACTGATCGCAAATATTGTAATTGCTGCGAATGTAGATCACGATTGTAGAGTAATACTTGATTAGTGCTCGTTGATGCTACAGCCAGATACTCGTCGAACGCTACCAATCCATTCGCGTACGGTATGTGCTGCGCAGCGGGCACTACCTCCACACCACTGTCACCGCCCCAGCTCACCTTGTACACCGCACCCAATGGCAAGCGCAGGAAAGTTTCCATCCAATTTAATATCCTGCCTCGGAGCGACGTGTCCCTGCGAGAGAAGTGGTGATCATTTGAGACGTAGAAGGAGTGATCGTCGATAGCTGCGATAGAGCTGTGAGATGTGTGTGAGAATGTGTATTGTATAAAGCTATGAAGTGCACTCACTTTGGCGTACTAATGACAGGGTCTGAAATGGTCATCAGGTGATGCGCCCGGGCGAGATCATAATCGATATCAAACACCTCAATAGTAGATCCACTAATGGCGTGGTTGACGACGAATACCCGCGAGTTACTCTCCGGACTAACGTCGATTCCTAATGGGTGTAGCACCGTATCGTCATCGATGTCCATCTCCATCACCGTAGCATCCACCTTGCCGTCTGTGTCCTTGTAGGGGCTGATGAGCTGCAGACTGCCCCGCCAGCTCAGATCGTTGAATACGCCGAGTACGGTATTGTATGCATATCGGTTATCGCAGCTAGCCAGCATCGGCGAGTAGCCTGAATCGTCGTCGTCGTCTCTGCCGTCTTTATTCACCTTCACTATATCCTCGCAATGATGCAACCCCCGCGCTTTCACTATCTGGCACCGACCGCTGATATCTACGCCGTCATACCGCGCATACAACACCGGTAGCTGCGGTTTCAAGAATATTGAGAAATACTGCGATGAATACGTTATCAGCTTGGGTAGGAGAACCGTCATGAGTACCACGAGGAGCACATTCTTGAGCATCTGGTGCATCGTTGTATCTATCAAAAGGCAAGTGGTGTGTGTACAAATTATTTTATTTTATTGATCACCTTGTTCAAACGCGTCTTGAGCGATCTCCGCTTATCCTGCTTGTCTTCCGCTTTGGGTGTACCCGGCGGTGTTGCAGATTCAAGGGATTTCGATAACTTCTCGGGTGCTGGTGATTGTGGTATATTTTGATGACTTGATAATGGGAATGATCTGGATATGCTCGTTGGTATACTCTGCGCCTTGTTCGATTGATTCGATTGATTCGATTGATTGATCGAGGATTCTTCATTGTACGACGCAGAAGCGGTGCTGCCAGTCGTACTCACACCCGCGCTAGCCGTGTACGTGTTTGGGCTAGTAGAGCTTATATCGTCCTCACTCTCTTTATCACTCTGTGTCGTCTCCTTCTCGTTCTCCTTATGTTTATGCTCCCCTTCGTACAACTGCTCCGTTGCTTGCTCACGATCCTCAAGCTCAGCGCGCTCTGCCTTCTCAGCCTCAGCTGACACCACATCTTTGAAATCAAGCTCAACGCTGTCCTCCACTGTGCTCTCGCCGTATGAATAATTGAGAAGTTGTCTACGACGCTCTGCACCACCAATGGTCTGCATCGTAGCAGTGAAATCCCAACCGAAGCTCTCTGTGCGCGTCATGTTTGGTGTACTGTTCTGCTTCGCTTCAATGCGCTCAGTCAATGGTGCCAAACCGTTCAAGATGGTAGATACGAGATAGGCTGGTTTCTTGGCTTTTGAATTGAACCAAGGACTTGCGAGTAGCTCTGTCGCCGTCGGCCGCTGGTTGGGATCCTTGCGCAGACACCAGTCGACTACTCTCTTCATGCCGTCTGAGTAGCTGTATGATTTGGAGTGCAGCTGCGTCTGCTGCAGCGTCGGCGAATCCTCGTGGATTGTCTTCATCAGGATAGTGACTGGAGGAAGCTTCGCCTTGGGTGGGTGTCCTAGACTGAGTTCCAGAGCTGTGATACCGAATGACCTTGGGCGTGTGTTAGAAATTGCAAGAACAAGACTTGTCACACCCACCAAATGTCCGCTTTGGCGTCGTAGCGCTTGCGTTCGACGACTTCAGGAGCCATCCAGCATGGAGTGCCTACGAAGGACTGTCTTCTTCCCAAGTGCGGAGGGATGGACGACGGATGCTGAGTCCTGCTCGACCCGTCGTGTTCGTTGAGGTTAGACGCGACGCCTAGATCGCCAACGAGGACTGTACCATCCTCATCGACGAGCAAATTGCCCGCCTTGAAATCGCGATGAACAAAACCGTTAGAATGGAGGTACTGCAAGCCAAGCAAGGCTTGTTTAAGGATGGTAGCGATGACAACCTCGTCAAAGCCATGCGGGTAAGCGTCTCTAAGTATGGACTGTACTGAGCCCGCCTTCATCAGTCTGGTAGCGATGTGCAATCGGGGACCGTCCATCCACATTCCACGTACACGCAGAACTTGAGAATGTTTCGATAGCGACAATAGCTGCAATTCTCTTCTAAGTAGCTCCAAAGTATGGCGGTTGAAATTGTCGACGTCTATCACCTTCACTGCGCACATGGCCTTGGGTCGATCCCCCTTACCGTGGAACTTGGCAGCGTATACAACACTGCTGGCACCGTATCCTATAGCGTTCAAGAGCGTGTAGTCTTTGCCGTCATTGCTTCGCTCGCTCGCTTAGAATTTGCGAGGAAGAGATAAGCGGACACACCTGAAGAGCTGCCACGGATCATTTGTTGCACCGATGAAATGCGTACTGCGTTTGTCTAGTCTGTCTTTGTTGGCGTTTGAATTTGCGTTGCTGCTGCTCGCCATGGACGCGGTCTCTACCAACGTTGCCGGCGCAAGATCAAGAAGCTGCTTTGCCGCGGGTGATATAAAGTTAAATGAAAAATGAAGACTTGCACAGGAATACACAAAACTAAGTCAGAAAATATATGTTGCTCATTCTTCCTCTCCTTCTCCCTCCGGACTTAATTACTTGTTCCTCGCCGCGTCCAGCTGTCACGCAACCGCTAGTTTGACATTCGGCACGATCCGGGTTAAGTTGAGCTGTCAAACGGTCTTCATTTCGGTAAGTCTAGAACCAAAGTACAATTTTCAGTTATTTCTGACAGCTGCAGTAGGCACAGGCGTCAGTGGAAATTGAGTGTAAGATGTAATGCATACATGCATGAGCAATTAGCACTCCACAGCACACATGCTTCTCGGAGTCTTTGACGCGTTGCCCACCCGCAAATTGAATTAAACCATTTGTGGTGTAAGTCTCTAGCTCTGCGTCATCCAAGATCGTGCATAGATTAGACATATTAAGTTACAATCTCAATGAATCTTGATATTAGCGTACTTTTCTGAGTCGCCGGTGTGCAAGTATCTGTATCCACGCTTCTCTTTCTCGTCGTGCGGTCTCTTCTCAGTCCAATCATCAGCGAGATCATTAACAAACCCGTCAACTCCATGCGTGTACTCATGCGCACTCTTGATCATGTCAGATTCATCGTAGTCTTTGATATCGCCGTTGTACTTGGTGAATGTCTTTGTCTTGCCATTCGCTGTGTCAGACTCAGTCTCCCCGCTCGTACATTCGCAAGCTGCGCGAGAATTGTAGTGAGATTGAGAGTAAGGCGAGGCTGCACTTGCTGCTGCCATGAATAAGACGCTGATGGCTGCCAATGTCGCTGCTGTGATCTTTGCGTTCATATCTACTTTGAGATGCTTTCTGAGGAGTAGTGAGAGATGGGAAACAACGAAAAACAGAATTAGCCTCTTATATACCCAGCTGGGCTGTCGCTACACTCCGTACATCGTCACATATAAGCTGTGTTTCGTGCACCTTCGGAGATAACAATGTGGGCGGCGTACGAGTTAATTTTAGAGATGTAAAGCGAGCAAGTCATTCGTTGCTATCATCTCCATCGTATATCGCGTACACTTGACCTACTCTGCTGCTGCTGCTGCTGCTGATTGCGTTTCTTAAACGAGCCCGCTCTGTAGCATTACTGAATGAGACAGACAACAGACGAGCCTATATATATCCGTTGTACGCCTACCAAATGCTGCCGATCTGTCTCATCTCTATCATTGCTATTTCGGAAGCGGTGGCTGATTTGAGCGAGATGCAGCCGAGATAGCAAGTAATTTGCATACAAAAATGTTACTGCTACCTCTTTAAGCACCTTAACATCACCCCAGCCTCCTTCCTCGCTTTCCTTCTCCATCTCCCGCCCGCATCTCGTCTTCTCTCTTGACGACGATGCGCTTCATCACAGGCGATCAGAATGGGCTCATCAAAAGCATCAGATTGAATTTGGAGGAGCTGGATATGAATGGTAATGGCGTATCGAGCTCATCTCTCACACAAGACGCCGTCAACCCAGCGAGAAGTATACAGCAGATGCACCTGAACAGGGAAACCAACAAGGTGGGCTTTTACTGTTCTCGATTGAGTGTGTTCTCACAGAAAGCCCAAGCTCGTCACCGCCAGAGCAGATTCCTCGATCCAGCAGTATACGCTCAGCGACTCATCTCTGACGCTCGACGAGGAGTGGAGCGATAGCCGGTTCGCTCAAGACAGATACGTTGGATTAGGCGCTGTGGAGAATGGTATCCTAAGCGCAACGCACCGCGGCAATCTCAGCTTCCACTCGCAGGGCACACAACGCTACCTCAGTCTGCCGCCTGATCTCAACGCTCTACGCGTATCGCCCAACCAGGCAGCATTCGCATGCGGCGGCCTCGAGCGCGATCTGTCGATATGGGATACTGCCAGAGCACTGGAACTGAGCAGCACGACGCCTACAGCATACACCGAGAAAGACCTCAGCGGCGCTAACAAGAAAGAGCGCAAGAAGGCGAAAGAGGAGTTACTCGATGGCGAGACTTGGAGAGCTAAGAACCTGCCACCAGACAACCTCAATCTCAGAGTACCGATCCATATCACCGCTCTCGAGTGGCTCGATAATAGCGTAATAGCGACTGGCTCCGCTAACGGCAGTGTGAGACTGTACGATAGACGCACTTCCCGGAAACCTGTAATGGTTAGTGACTCCCTCACCAAATCGAGCATCAGATGCTTGCGGAAAGGCGTACACGATAATTTGTTCGTCAGCGATAGTAGCTGCGGATTGCTCAACGTCGACACTCGCAACCTAAGACTGCTGAATGGGTATAGAGGTATTGGCGCAGCAGTGGAATGCGTCGCTCCTACCCCGCACAGAAATATCACTCTTAGTGGCGCTATTGACAAGTATGTGCGCGTGCATACCAGCGTTCTCCCACCGGAAGAAGGCAAGAATCCTACCACTAAAGCGAACGTGCTCGCAAAGGGTTTCGTCAAGTCATCACCGACAGTCGTAGAATGGGATGGTGTGGTGCCTGTCGAAGAACCATCTAAGAAGAGAGTAGTCAGGGACAAAGACAGCGACGAGAGCGACGGCGAGCTCGACGACGTGCTCAGGGACATGGACAAGGTCGAGGGCGAGGACATGAAAGTGAAACGCAAGGCTGAGGGGAGGAGGATGAAGAAGAAGCGTGTGTGAGATGAGCAGCTCACAGCACGATATAGAACTGTATAGATGATGATGCGCTAACTTATTATAATTTATGGATTCTACATGGCTACAACGGTTCCTACAGCTTATGTCTGCTCGCGAAGGCTTCCCAGCCAGCCTGCTTGTACCTGAGTGCTTCGCTTGCAGCCTTGTCGAAGTCTGCGGTGGCTTCGCTGCCAGTGATACCTCTGCCGACTATAGTGACGTCCGTACCAGCGTCGACGACCTCCTGCGGCGTCCTGTACTGCTGGCCCATGCCGTCGCCCTTCACGTCGAGACCGACGCCAGGAGTGAGTATGAGGAAGTCGTCGTCGCTGTCTCCGAGCTTACGCTGAGCGATAAAGCCGATGACGAAGTCCTTGTGTCGTCTGGCCATGTCCACCGAGGCTTGAGTGTAAGAACCTACAGCCAAGCTGCCTGCTGACGACATTTCCGCGAGCAGCAACAATCCTCTGCCTTTGTCTAATCCGACCTTCTTCAAGCCATTCACGATGCCATCGCCTGGCAGAGCGTGTGCGTTTGTGATATGAGACCAGTCAGCGATACGATGCACGCCGGAGCTGTATTGGAGAGAAACGGTGTTGCCTAAAACAGCAATCTAAGCATTATTTCACGCTAAACTCAAACGCTCTCACCAATATCGGCAAACTTCCTGTCTTCGAAAATGACAAAATCGTGCTTAGCGGAGAGCGTTGCGAGCTGAGTGACCAAATCATGGTCAAAGTCGCTGATGATGTCTACGTGCGTCTTGATCATGCAGACGTGTGGACCGACTGCGTCGACGAGCTTCAGGAGCTTATCTTTGGTGGTGAAATCAGCTGAGACGCAGAGGATGGATTGCTTGCGCTGGACAGTCTCCAGCACTGTCCTCGCCATTTTGTTTTGCTGTAAGCATATTCTCTGCTCAAAGTAGCCCATCTCGGTTCTTTGCTTCTCGACGGTGATGATGGCACTGGACAGAAACGACAAGGCGGGCGAGAGGACAGAGAGGACAGAGAGGACGGACAAGCGCAAGTCGTCCAAGACGTCCATCAATCTCAGCAAGGAGGAAATCATCGAGCTCATCGATAGAGTCGTGCACCAGGATTCCAAGCTCGTCGATACCTGGGATCTCTCCAAGGCGGGGATCGATACGCTGCCCGTGGAGGTGATTGATCTCATCAAGCTGGACACGTGCAGACTCGCCCTCAGCTACAACAGACTGTCCAGGCTGCCTGACGATATCCTCAGCCTCAACAAGCTCAGGTATCTCAACCTCAGAGCGAACATGTTTACTTCTTTCCCGTTGATTGTGCGTGGCTTGGAATACGCTGTATCACACCCGCTTACACTGTTCTCAGCTCACCCGCATGCCTCAGCTCGAGATCCTCGAACTCGGGCGCAACAAAATCAAGAAGCTGCCCAAAGACCCAGGCACACTCACCAACCTCAAGGTGTTCTCCATCTCCAAGAACAAGCTGACGCGGATACCGGCGTACATCCACAAGTTCACCAATCTCCGCATCATCAAGCTCGATTCAAACCCGATCGAGTGGCCGCCTTCTTCCGTGATCGAGTCCCTGAATCTCACAGCTCAGAAGGCTGTCACCAACAAGCTCGACACCGATAAGGACAAGCTCGACGTCGAGATGGAGGCCTGGGTCAGAGCGCTGCGAGAGTGGCTCAAGGAGCACGCAGATAAGGCCTCGAGCAAGAGCGCGTACACTACAGACGAGGACAGCGACTACCACCGCCGTCGTCAGTCAGGCAACTCCTTCTTCAGCGATAACGTTCTCTCTCCTCCGCTGCCTAAAGACAGAGGCTTGGCTGACTCCTCGTTCAAATTCCCCGCTAAGGGCACTCCGCCTACGCCAGCCCTTGCTAGTCCTTCCACTACACACACCTCCCCAGATAGCCTCAGTCACGGCTCTACTACTTTCAATACCCCTCACCAGTACTTCTCGCCGACTCTGGACATCTATAATTCCGACTACGCTAACGCTAACGCGTCGCACGGCCGCAACGCTTCGTCGTCCGCTATCCTCCCGAAGCGCACGGCCAACACGCAAACACAGGGCCTCAAGGTCAAGAAGAGCTTGCCTGATATGCGCTACGGCACCAACAGAATAGTGACTGATCCTACACCCCTCAACGCTGCGCTTAGGAACGACAGTCTATCATTTGCTGTGGAGAGGAAGGAGAGCGTCGATCTGCCTCCGATCCCAACCCTGCCCACTGTCCCTACCATCCCTGATATCCCAAAGAGCGAAGCGGGCAATCATAACGGCTTCACAAGCTTGGGCTTCCCTGCTCCAAGCTCCGTGTCCGAGACAGAGACGTCGTCGCAGTCGCAGCCATCGCAGACTCATTCAGACACTCACGATACGTCCCCGCTCAATCGCAATATCGATCATCTCAAGAATATGGCTCTCAAGTCATCTGATTTCAGCACTACGTTTAAGCACAGACATACACCTACACCGCCATCACCACTGTCTATTTCCAACACTGATGTGGTTGTAGACGCTGCAAATAGCCTGCTGTTCGCTCTGTCACAGGCTCACAGCGCTATATCCCATTTCCTTACTTTGACTCCAGACAAGTTCGCCATGTTCCTCAACCCACTCCTCAGCAACGCTGCTCACGGTCTCGACCCACTGTTCCAGGTACTCGGAATGAAAGTGCACAATGTCGACATGGTCACTGAGGCAGTCAAAGCTGCTTCAGCAGCTTTCTCGCCCCTGATTGCAGAATTGAGAGCTAGGGTCGCAGGTAAATTCGTCAGCGATGTTCAATTCGTACACCCGGTCGTTCTCCGCAGCGTCATCTTGACACTGTACGGCAGCATGTCCGAGATTGCCAACGTATGGAGAGTGATAAGCAAGCATCTGCCAACGAAAGATGAGAACCAGTTACAGTCGCAACAGATGCAGCAGATGCACAAGAATAAGCCGCGCGGGAGCATAGACAAGAGCACGAAAAGAATGTACAGACAGGGCGTCTCACTCACACAGGCTGATTTCGATTATGTGCATTCACATAACCCTGCGACGACTACGACGACTGCGTCAAACGAGAACGCTGATAATTTGCCTTATTTGGACAGGGCAGACGATCCACGCACCCCAACGTCACGATCACCAGAGCCGCAACAGCATGCACTGGTAGATAAGATGGATACTCTGCGCGTCGCTCCTAGAACACCACCGTCTGCTACCGTTGACAACGTCGACGACGCAGAGGAGCTCGTGCATCTCATCGGCAGCTGCGTCGAAGTTGGAAATGAGTTCTGGCCGGTGCTGGACGAGGATGTGGACAAGAGCTACGTACAGGATTTGAGTCCAGGTTTCGGTCAGACTGCTGGCACGGATGGCGCTAGCTCTACTGATCCTGTCCTCGTCGAACTGCGCGAAAAGAATCACGAGGCTAAGATGCTGACTGATAGACTGGCACAGTCGCTTCACGCTGTCCAGAACGCTGCTAGTAACGCTAATGGCGTTGCCGGGTTGAGGGCAGCGGATGCGCAGACTGTGAGGACGCTGTTCGAGAATGCCTCGGCGTTTAATAAGGTATGTTGGCCATGAGATATAAATAGCAACCACTGACAATACACAGATGGTTATATGGATGGCTTCACTGGTCAAAGGTCTCGGTGAAATGAAGAGATTACCGCTCAAGACGAGAAGAAGGATGCAGCAGATTATGGATCTGGTGTCTGAACTGACTGTACAGCTGCACGTATCTCAATACAGACCATTAGCGCCTTCCCCTAATAGCGCAGCTCTCAACATGTACTCCACCACCTCACACTCAAACGCACCGTCTCGTTCACAGTCACCCAAGTCCAATAAGTCGAACAAGAAGCAGCAGAAGGGTTTGGGAATGTCACCGTTCCCGACACCCGTGTTGTCGAGATCGCAGAGCTCCCAACCTGCTAGTATCAACACAACGACTAAACGCCCGCCTCAGCCTCGGTCGGCTACCAACTTTGGCGCTGGACTGACACGCGTATTCAGCCCTACGAGCTACTCGAATAGTAATGGCAATGGCAACGGGAATGAAGGCCACTCTAAGAAACGATCGCTGTCTGGATACAGCGCTAGTTCCGACTCGACCAATTACGACTAGACGAATGACTAGACGATTAGACTAGATGAATTATGTTTTGTGTATGTGAATAATACATTTATCTGCTTTTACTTTCCCTGTGATATTGTGAGCTGTGCGGTGGAGTTGCACTGCGAAACCTACTTGGATCAAAGCCTTGATGCCGCCAGCAGTCAAGACCATACCGGTGCCGAAGACGGCGAGGTAGCCGTAGTAGTAGAGTCTCGAGCGAGGCATCTTCAAGTGGGTGAACTCGGTTCTGCCTTGAGCGTAGCGCTGTTTTTGAGGGACGAGATTAGGGCCTTTTGGGAGTGCTGTGAATTGAGCGTAGATAGGAATACTAGAGACGTACGATTTGTAAGTGAATCGAACATGACGTTTATTTATTGATGGCTGTACGAGTTGAAGACGTGCAAAAACCGTTTAACCACGACTTCCAAGTGAAAATGGTAAAAGAAGGAATAAATTTAGAGATGTAAGTCTAACGCGCAATAAACAGGACAGCCAACGCAAGGAGTTGGATGACAAGGTCAAATCCGTGCATTACAAGCTGTCCACGGAGCGCACCATGTTGGATAGTGCACAGAAGATGAGGAATGCGCATATGGGTAACGCTATGGCGCGCTCTTTGGTAGAGACGCAAATAAGGGAAGCGCAGAGGAATGTTACTTTCTTTGAGGATACTCTAAGGGATCTCGTTGAGCGTCGCAAACGGCTGGTTGAGCGTGAGTTGCCAAAAGTTCCAGGCGACGAAGAAGCAACAGCTGCAGCTACTCCTGCGCCTGCTATTGAAAGAGACAGTTCAAAAAGAGGCGGTAAAACTCAGATATCAAACTTTGGTCAGTTGCGGTGTTGTCTGATTCAGATTGATTTACTCATACACTCATTTCCAGAGCTCACAAAGGAGGATTGTCCTACTACTCCAGCTAAGGTCAGCTTGATGCTTCATCAACTCGATTACAAGCTCGCGCGTGAACAGCACTACAAGGCTGGTATCGAGAAAATGGCCCTTCTCTATTCAGCCGAAGGCGATAAACGGTCGCGAGGTGAAACGCAGCTCAAGAAAGTCGAGTCAGATGCTAAAATGGCTATCCTCCGTCAAGCGCTCCGTCGCTACCAGAATCTCTACGTAGCACCAGCCGCGGAATCTGTCGGTTTGGACGAACCAGCTAAGGTGGACGGCTTGCGTAAACCTCTCTCTGGTACGCTCAGAGTACAGATAAAGAGCGCCAGAGACCTCAACCACAAGCTCATCTCGAACCAATCATCTCGCTCTCATCGTCAGCCTGCACTTGAAACTCTGGTTCTCATCAAGGTCGGCGAGGACACTCCACCCGTTAGGACAAGAGCTGCTCGCTCTACCGGCCACAACGTCTGGAATGAGTCGTTCGAGGTCCCAGTCGATAAAATCAACGAGGTCGAAATCGCTATCCACGAACGTCAGGCAGGCGCGAGCGACTCTGGCGTGCCTATTGGCTTGATGTGGATCAAGGTCAGCGATCTCGTCGAAGAATTGCGTAGAAAGAAGGCAGACGCTGAGGCGACAGCTCTCCTCGAGCGCATGAACCAGCAGGGCAGCCTCGACAGACCAGGTCAACCACCACAGCAGCTGTCGTCTGTCGATGGTCCAAACGATCTCTCCCCAAACACACCTAATCTCAGCGCGAATCAGTCCCTCACCAAGGCTTCTCCTCGCCTCGACGACGAAGGTGTAGAGGGATGGTTCTCCGTTCAGCCAGCTGGAGCCATCGCACTCAAGCTCAACTTCGTCAAACAGAACGTCCGTAAACGTCCAGCAGAGAACAACGGTCTCGGTAGACAGGGTGCCGTCCGTAAGCGTAAGGGCCAGGTACACGAGATGAACGGACACGCATTCGTGCAGAAGCAATTCATCACAAATGTCATCAAGTGCGCTTATTGCGATGACTTTGTCCTCGATGGAAGAGTCTACAGGTGCGACGACTGCAGATACACTTGTCACCGCAGTTGCTACGAGAAGGTAGTCACCAAGTGTGTGTCCAAGCAAGAGTCAGGTGAGAAGGATGAAGATAAGGTCAAGCACAGAATCCCACACAGATTGGCACCAATCAGCTCACTCACTCCTAACTGGTGTTGTCACTGTGGAGAAATCATCAACCCGCTCTCCAAGAAGGCGAGGAAGTGCTCAGACTGTCCTGTCACTTGTCACGCAGAGTGTGCACATCTTTTGCCTGACTTCTGTGGTATGAGCATGGTTACTGCCAACAGCCTTCTCCGTCAGATGCAAGCTATCGGCGCAGCCAAGAAGCAGCCATCCAAGCCAACCAAGCCGCTCCCAACCAAGACTGCCTCAAATGAAAGAATGGAGCGTGAGCGCAAGGACAAGGCGACGGAAGAGATCGAGAAGGGTGCTCAGAAGATGGACATCGCATCTCCTCAAGAGCCTGTCGCTCAAGTGCCTACACCAAAGGAGCAGGCCAAGCCACAAAGAGTTGAGGTGCCAAGACCATACCCACCACCATCACAGGTCCCACAGGCTCAGGTTCCATCTCCAACTCCGTACAGCAGACAGCACCCAGGACAGCCTTACAGAGCGCCACCACCTCAGTTCCAGCAACAACAGCAACAACGGGTTCAACCTAAGCCTGCGCAACAGGTCAGCACCACCGCTCCCTCCACCGTACAGCGCAGGGTCGGTCTTGACAACTTCAATTTTATCGCTGTCATCGGTAAAGGTAATTTCGGTAAGGTTATGCTGGCAGAGGAGAAGCGCAGCAGCTCTCTGTACGCAATCAAGGTGCTGAAGAAGGAGTTCATCATCGAGAACGATGAAGTTGAATCGACAAGATCTGAAAGAAGAGTCTTGTTGTCTGCAGCCAAACAAAGACACCCATTCTTGCTCGATTTGCACTCTTGTTTCCAGACTGAGACCCGTATCTACTTCGTCATGGAGTACGTCTCAGGTGGTGATCTCATGTTGCATATCCAGAGACAACAGTTCACTCCTCGTCAAGCCAAGTTCTACGCCTCGGAGGTATTGCTCGCACTTGAGTACTTCCACCAAGAGGGCATCATATACAGAGACCTGAAGCTGGACAACATCCTGCTCACACTGGATGGACACGTCAAGGTGGCTGATTATGGTTTGTGTAAGGAGAACATGGGCTATGGAAACACGACATCAACCTTCTGCGGTACGCCAGAGTTCATGGCTCCAGAGATCCTTCTCGAGCAGAGATATGGTCGTGGTGTAGACTGGTGGGCGTTCGGTGTTCTCATTTACGAAATGTTGCTCGGTCAATCACCTTTCAGAGGTGACGATGAGGATGAAATATTCGACGCCATTCTCGAAGATGAGCCTCTTTATCCTATTCACATGCCAAGAGACTCTGTCAGCCTGTTGCAGAGATTGCTCACTAGAGATCCTCTTAAGAGACTCGGAGCAGGCGAAGCTGACGCTGAAGACATCAAGGCACATGCCTACTTCCGTGATGTCAACTTTGATGACGTGCTCAACAAACGTATCCCTCCACCTTTCAGACCATCAATTGTGAGTTTGAGCGGTTGTACTCTTACCTTTTACTTCTGACACTACTCACAGGGATCCGCTACCGATATCTCCAACTTTGATACAGAGTTCACCCGCGAACAGCCTACACTCACCCCCGTACAAGGACAACTCACAGAGGCTGACCAGGCTGAATTCGCAGGCTTCTCTTGGATCGCACCATGGGCTGAGTAAGACGAGTGTCTTTTACGACTTACGAAAGATATCACGATGATGGAATATTCGCTCTACTCAATGTCTTCTTTTCCTTATACCACGATCACCAATACAAGCAAACAAAACCGATAATCTCACTACTATCTCTTTTTTCTTGTTACTCTTGTTACTCTAAGGAGGTACTTGTTCTACTCAAATCAATGAATTTTTAAGTTGTTTTAGCGTCTTTAATCTCAAAGTAGTCTATTGGATCTTTACAAATAAATAAGAAGTCTTTTACAAAGATGATGTAGCGCCATCTACTTGCGCTGTCTCTTCTTAGAGCCACCGCCGTTCTCAGCAACAGCACGCTTGATGCCGAGCTTCTTCATGGCCTCTTTGCGTTCTTCCTTGCGATGCTCCTGTCGTCTCTCCTCAATCTTATTGAGGTTCTTCTGGCGCTCCTCTCTCTTCTCGTCCTTCTTAGCAGATCTCTTAGCGCCCTTGTCCTTGTCGATAGCTCTCATCTGTTGAATAAGAGCAATTGCGCGCTTCTGCTCAGGCTCCATCACTACAGCTCTCTTTTGCATGTACGTCTCACGCTTTTGAGGCTTTGTGAGCTTTGGCTTCGATGCAAATGGCAGGTCGGCTTGGAGATGCTTAGGTATCTTGAGAGGATTGAATTTCTTGTTGTGACGAACGACAGGCTGTAGAGAAGCTTGTTAGAGTGTTTTGCGGAGTATTTGTAGGACTTACTCTGTATGCAGAGTTGATGTCCAAAGGAGTCTTAATGTGTCTCTCCTTTCTGATGGCACCTGTCAACTTCATGCCTTGCCAGTCGCCATCGAGAAGGCTTGTGACAGGGTTGTAGAACTTGCGTGGCTGAATGCCATACCAAGCACGCAGGAAGATGATATCTGTAAGTTGGTTGTTAGTTGAGTTTGCTTGAGCAATTTGCAGCACACTCACCAGACATCTTCAGCTTGTCTTCAAACGTAGCTCTGAATGCTCCCTCAGGCTTGTGAATAGCCTTCTTGATTTGACCTCTAATACCAGAGACAGTGCGCAAGTGAGCGCCTTCGAACTTTGCAACTTCCAACGCCGAGTTGAACATATCCTTGATGAACGCAGTGTTGTGGTGCACCTTCATTGCCGTACCCGTGAGTTTCAACTTCTTCACAATCTCTGTGCTCTTGTCGTTGTCGAGGATCAATCCAGTCGCACTGATCCTGAACGCAGGCGTGTCATTGGAGAGTGTATTGAAAGCGCAGTATGGCGTGTTGGGCGTGGCTAGAGGACCGTAGAAGGTTGCCAAGCAGTGCGCGTGTTCTGGAGTGTACTTGAGCATTCTGTTACGGATGGATCTATCTTCAAGCGAGTAGATCGGTATTGATTGGAACCGTCTCCATCCCAGCGAAAAGATGAGCGGGTCGTTAGTCTTGAGAATCTTTCCGTGCCATCTGTGCTTGATCAGTCTCGATTGTGCATATCCGAATTGCATCTCGATTGGCAACAAGCCTCCTACTATCACTGGAACATTTGGATTGAAGTTGTTGACCATCTCGCACGGAACACCGTCCAACTCCAAACGCACGTATGTACCAGCCCTGAATCCTTCAACTTGTTGACGAGTTTCTGGGTCATCGTTGGCAAATTCAGCGTCGTTGTCTTCCAACTGCTTCGCCATCTGCTGTTTGCGCTCGTCGTAGTAGTCCATCTTGTCACCCTCCTCATCGTCGTCATACTGCTCATCGAACTTCTTCTTCAGCTTCTCCTTCTTCTCAGCAATGGCCTTGAGACGCTTTTCTTCGCGCGTTTCAGGTGTGTCTTCTTTCTCTTCTTCCTGCTCTGCTTCGCCGTCTTCACCAGCCTCGAGGTCTTCAAAGCCTTCATCGTTATCCTCTCCATCGCCGCCTTCCTCCTGATCAGCGCCTGTAATGAAGAGTCCGCGGATCGAGTCGAGAGCGTCTTCGTCAGTCCACTTATCAACAATGTCTTGACTGATAGGTGCTCGGTTGACATCTGCTTGACCATCATACTGGCTCTTCTTAGGTGTCTTTTTGACTTGGAAGAAGTCATCCTCGTTGTCGTCCTCTTGTTCTTCTTCTTCGACATCCTCGCCGTAGACGATTTGCTCAGGAGTGAGGTCTGAGTTGTAGATCAGGGACATGAGGTCTGACTTCTTGTGCGCTTGTCTAGCGACGAGCGATGCATGCTCGCCCATCTTTTGCTTCCAGCGAGGTACGTCTTCTTCACCGTCGTCGTCTTCAATGTCATTGTCTTCGAGGTTGAGTTCACCGTCATCATCTTGTTCGAAATGACCCTGACCCTCTTCAAGATCGGCTTCTGAGTCGCTGTCGTCGAATGCAATATCCTCCTGGATGTTGTCTTCTCCGCCGCCTTCGTAGAAACGACCTTTGCGCATACTCGTACGTCCTTTGTCGTCGCCTTCTTCTTCGTCCTCCATTTCAGACAACTCCTCGTCGTCATCTTCGGCATTTGAGTCTAACTCTTCGCCATGTTCATCATCTGACTCATCCTTGTTGTGCTCGATGGCTTTTGACGAGCCGCCAAGCAGACGAATTTGTGATTTCTTAATAGACTCCTCTAGAGTAGTTGGAGCGTCTTGGAGGTCAATCACCATCTGCTCTCCCTCGCCCTTAGATTCTGAAGAGTTCTTGTCGAAGTTACCATTCACTCTGACCCAAATGGCGTCCTTGTCGTAACGAACACCACCGAGATCAGACATAGGAGCATGTATCAGACGCTGTTTGTCCGCAAGTCTTCTCTTCTTCTCGCTGTCTTTCGTTGGAGGTGGACAAGGATCATCGAGGGCTTGCAGACTCTTGATGTTCATGTCACCAGCACCTGGAATGTGTATTGTTGTTGAGGGTTTCAATGGAACACCTCTAACGTATCCGTAAAGGGTGACATTCCTGTCCATGCTTGGATTCTGCCTGACCGCCTCTCTCTCCGTCAAGTCCTCTAGTCTGTCCGATATCATATACGAGTGAGTGTTGCGCCAGACGAGTGGACGGAATTTCATTACGGAGATGAATCTGGTGAGGTTGAGTACCTCGTTGTTCGGATATCTGCCGTTGATGACACCCGACAACTGGAAGAGACGAGCACCTGCGTACGTCTCGGTCCAGAAGCGATGCTTCAACCTCTTCTTCTGTGCCCTCAGATGTGCTTGCTTTTTGATGAGATCGACGTGGGAGAGGATACCCATGATTTTTGGGAAACCGTGTTGACGCATGATTGAGAACATTTCCATCGTCTCCATCTCGAAACCGCTTGTACAGTCTATCAGCATTAACACCAAATCTGCAACTTTGCCGATATCAATCATTGAGCTGATATCGTTTGGGCATTCTACGAAGGTGATACGGCGAGATTTTCCTGCTACGACTGTGACAGGTCCCTTGATATCGTTGATAGTGTGCTTCGAGTACCGCCTTATGAGTGATTTCATGAGCGTGCTTTTGCCGACCTGAAGCAGCGAATTAGCTGTGTAGCGAATAATTACGAGTAACGTACACCTGGAGGTCCTGCCACTGCTACGAGCACCGGTGGCGCCTGATCAATGCCTGGCGTTCTGTCGATGAGAGGAACATGCAGTCTTTTCTGGTTCTTCTCAGCGTTCCTCATTATATTCCTATTCTGCGTATTTATGCTCGAGCTGATGAACGCCTGTGTCGCCGCTCGTCAGCATCTCGATTAGATCTTCTCGCAGAGATACGCACCTTGTGATTAACGGACTTCTCTCTACCATCCTTGCCTTCCATCTTCTTAGCCTTCTTTTCCGCCTTTCTACCCGCATGGGCCTGCTGGTGCGCTTTTGCTGGTTTGTCCTCCATAGATGATGGAAGTCAGAATACAACTTTATCGGCGGTCGATTACGGCTATCAAATGGCTTTTTTACAATTATAAATTAATCTACGGATATACTTGTTATCTGAGGCGGCTCTTCTGGCTGTACCGTCTCGTCAGCGTCAGCGTATGTGAGAGTGAGGCCGACGTACCTTGTCCTTTCTGTCTACTCGCAGCTCCTCGATCTTGTGTATCACATCCATGCCTCCTGTTGCTCTACCGAAAACGCTAGTCCTTGTCAGTGGCGTTTGACTTTCGAGTGTCGACGTACGTGTGCTTGTTGTCCAGCCAAGGCGTCGGCACTGTGGTGATGAAGAATTGCGACGCGTTGGTGCCAGGGCCAGCATTGGCCATACTTTAGTTGTCGTGAGCATGATCGTCTTGTCGACTCCAATCGGTCTCACCTCAAAGTGTAAGGCTTATCGTGAGACAAGTCTGGATGGAACTCGTCCTCGAAATCATGACCGAAGATACTGTCACCACCCGTACCATCGCCCAGCGGATCACCCGTCTGGAGCATCTTGGTGGTGTCAGATGGTGCCTTTAAAGTGGGGTATAACTTACAAATCTCCGAATGACTTATGCAAATGTTAGCGAATGGAACACGCAACACAGTTTACACACCTCTGTGGAATATCACGCCCTCGTAGTACCCACTGTTTGCATGCCCAGTGAAATTTTCGACAGCCTTTGGCGCCTTGTCAGGGAACCTGTGCGAGTGTCAGCTTTGCGAAGTAAGCACTGCTTGACTGACAGTCTCAAGGTGATATCACCGAGCGTTGTGTGCAACACAGCCTTGCTTGCTACTGGCCTCTGTCTAGCCTGCTTCTGAGCAGGTGCAACAGCCATGGCCTGTTCCTCCTGAGTTGGTTTTTCGTTGAAGACATCACGGTCTCCGGATCTACAACCTTGTAAGCTTTGCTCGCACACCCAGGTGGGCTACTCACCCTTCTGGTTCTGAGTTCGAGAAAAGATAGAAGCGAGGTCGTTTGTAGGCGGTGCAGAATAGTATGGGATCGCGTGCCTGCGACTCAGCCAACAATGGGTTGTCTGAAGCTGCCATTTGCGCTGTCATGAAGCCCTTCTTTGATGGTGCACCTTGATAGAGCGAAACGTTGAGGAATCTGATCGAGTCGTCCTTACCCAGCACTCTGACCACCTTGTTCGTGACAATGTTCACCACTAAGCGGGCTGTGAGCTACTACCAGTCTGCAGGAAGTCATGCTGACCTTTGATGCCTAGCAGTGTAGGATAAATGATGAAATTGCCGCTCTCATCAAAAACCACGTTCATGTTTGACACAGCGAGTTCGTTCTCTTGAATTTCAGACTCCAACGCCAGTCTCCTACCAAACTCCATGTCATCGAGCTTGTAGATTGCTGTGCCGGCTTGTTGCATTTCACTGGCTGCCTCTAAAGACTCGTCATACTTCCGCGTGAGCTTGCCTGATAAGAAATTGAACACCCGTATTTTTCTGTCTTTGATAGAGAACGCGACAAAGTGGCTAGAGTCAGCCGACAGTGAAATAGAGGTAGGAGGAGCCTTAGCCTTGCGGAACTCGTAAAGGTCAGTCGACGATTTGAACTCCCACAAACGGGGTACGTCTTTTGGCGTCTCATATGGCTCATGAGGCGACCAATACTCAATCATACCGCCTATATCGGCTGAAATGACGGTATCGTATATATCCGAATACTTGATGATGTTAACGGGCTTGTTGTGGATGTTGGTTATCGTGCGGAAGGGCTTGCCGTCGCCTCTGCCGTCGAACAAGTGAATGTCTGCAGAAACCTTGCTCGATATGGCCAGCACAGAGCCACCTTGGCTTGGACTGTGGATCCACGCGCAGGTAAAGGGAACGAAGTCCAGGCTGAACATGTTTATCATATCGAAGCTGACGACGTCAAACACCTTAACTGAGTTATCCTGTGACAGCGTGGCTACCAAGCTGCCATCATTAGACACAGCTGTAGCGATGATTGGCTGCAAGTGTGCTCTGAACTGTTTCCGAAACTCGATCCCTTTGGTCTCCTTGTGCCAGAACTTGATATTTCCTTCTACGGACGTGGTCGCGATGTAGTCAGTCTTGGTTGTTGCCGCTGTGAGCACGTTATCTCTGTGCATGAAGGACTTGGTGTAGCGATCGCTGAGCGGGAGATTGCTGAGATACGTGGACTCGTGCGTGAGCACCTTCCTCTTCTTGTTGGGCATGTCAGGCATTGGCATTGGCCCGAGATCCTCTTCATTCTCGTCTGCAGACATGTTGGCTGTTGCGGTCGAACGATGACCTCGAAATTCACCGTAAAGTCGTTCTACGGCGGTGGCGCGAACGACAGGGCAGGGGACAGCAAGAGACCGATAAAGAATATCAACGATGTTATCTCGATTTCTCCCTTTCCAACCACACTTCCATCTTCTCAGTGTAGGTCATTACGCAAACAGGGAGATGCGGAGAGATGACACACGCCACAGTCTCCAGATTCCTTCCAGAAGCACATTCATATATATCATCCCCAGCGTCGACGTCGATTAAGCCATCCGACGACGATATTGATGCTATCTGGAACGCAGACGCATCCGACAACGAAGATATCATAGATCTGATACAGAAACAGCACCAGTTGAACATACAAGACGAATCGCTGCCGTGAGTGCTCCGCGCAGAATGTCTTTGTTTTGGCTGACAAACAAAAGAAATATCAAACTAGCATCTGACATACCAATACCCAACAATCCAGCCGAATTCGATATAGGCATGCCGAAGTCAACAGCAAACAAAGCACAAAAATCAGTTCCTCCTCTGCCCAAATCGAGCAAGCCAAAGGCAAAGAATACCAACAACGCCGAGATCTCACTGTCCATGCAAGGCGACGACAATTATCTGTATTCACTGAGAAACAGAATCATTGCCGACTCGCAAGAGGCGTCTCCTTCAAAAGTTAAGAAGGAACCGGCGCGTAATAGCCGTCCGACCTCACCAATTAAAGCAAAAGGAACAAAGAAGCGTAACGACCCGTTCGAGGCAGAAGCATCAACCAGCAAGCGTGTCAAGCAGGAGTCGCCTCGCACGCCAGGAAGGCCTCGCAAGTCACCTGATTCAAAGGCACCTCGAGCTGTCAGGGTTCGCTTTGACGACGAATATCCATCACCTCTTAGATCTGAGAAAAAGGAACGACCAGCTGAAACAGCTCCACCTACAGTCGGCAATGACGATAAATTCATGGGTAAGATCCTGGCAAACAATTCGCTTTTGAAGAACATGCCGAAAAGCACGTCATCTCACCGAACTGTGGTCACGGCAGAGCAGTCAAACACATCAATCGACGAGCAATCGTTGATAGACTTGAAGCAAATGATCAACCTAATCTTTGATACCCAAGATACACAAATTTTGAACCCTGATGACATCACGAAAGATTACTTGGAATACTTCACAGACGATGGCTATGTACACGCTAAAGTTGTGAAGAAGATGTCCAAGTACCTCGATCAGCTGTATTCCAGTAAGCCGAACTCCATTCTCGAGCTGGCCAACAACGACTACGTCGGCACGCAACAATCCGATCTGGTGAAGACTCTGGCTAGGCTAATCAAATTGCTCAATAGTAACGTCGAACTAGGCGACAATTTGTCCGTCTGGGCCGCTGAGAATGATGAGTTTGACGAGTGCAAAAATAGGCTCCTTACAGCCACCGACTCAATACTGGCAGTCCAGTGCATCTTCATGATCATGAAGTTTGACCAGCTGCCAAAGCAACTCTACTTCGAAGATGTTCTGTCAAAGTGCTTGTCTGTCCTCAAGCATCATCTTAGCAAGACGGTATACGCTTACATTGAAGCGATTGAAGAAGGATATGGTGAGTGGTGAAAGGTAATTTGTTCTAATTTTTCTAACACCGCTCAAGGCACTCCCACTGATGCTCTCATTCACTTTGCCAGAGAACGTCCACAGGCCATCAAGAAACCGCTCAAAGACCTGTACGATGCTATCAATTCAGCCCTCTCATCCCTCAATGCTCTCATGAACCTCACGCATGTCAGTCTGGGAGAGACTGTACTGTACACTGCCACGTACATCTCCATTGGACCCTTCTTCGTAGCTGAGCCACTGACCAAGAATGCTGCTACGAAGAGCGCCATGAGTCCAGTCGGAGGAGACACGTGCTTGCTGCAGCTGCGCTCAGATGCACTTACGCTCATCCAAAACATCTTTGCAAATTACGATTCTCAAAGGTACTGGATAATTGATGAGATTTTATCAGCTACCATCAAGTTGCCTGAACTAAAGAAGCAGTCAAGACAGCTGAAGTTAGACAATGGCAAATCCATCTTCACCCTCTCTGCTCTTCTCTTCCGGCTCGTGCAAGCATGTTCGCACAGCGTTTACGATCAGATTAGCAGCTTGCGAGCAAAGTTCCATCTCCATGTGTTGCAGGATGAAGAGAGCGACGAGAAGAACAAAGAAAGATATATGGAGTTCTTGATGGCTGAAGCTGCCATCTGGAGACGAGCGTATGACCCCGTGATCTCGATCTCGCAGACTATAGTATCACAAATATTCAATAACGTCTTGCAATCCAAGTCACAGAAGAACTCGCATGAGGCTGACTACAAGGTCATGCTGGAAAATCTTGTCAACGACGCGATCACAGTGCTTCATCTGCCTGAATGGCCCGGCGCTTCGTGGCTGCTGGTCGTCTTCGTCAAACTTGTGGACCGTGAGGTTGAAGATCAAAATCGGTCGGCTACTCAGCACAATAACATGCGAGCATTGACATTGGAGCACTTTGGCAATCTCTATGCACGCGTTAGGTCAGTTGATTTACAGAGGCTGCATGACGAAGACAAGAACGACTTGGAACCACTTGCTGAAATCGAAAGGGCTGTTGCAAATGGAAAGCTTGCTGCTTTGAACAGACTGCACACAACATACCAGCAGCTCCTCATCACTCTCTACATGCATGCATCGAAGGACGAGCTTTGCAGATCCGCTTACGAGATGTTCGGTGCACAGTGGGGTTTTGCGATCGTCAAAGGGCTGCAAGTATCTCAAGAGGTGCTTGAAGGTGCAAACGGCGATGAGTCTATTTGTCGCCAGCAAACAGGTATCCAAGAAAAGCTCTTTGCATACCTTCAGGATATATGGTCTGAAGACGATCGATTGGAACACGATGACTACCAGCCCCTTTCGAAGAAGCAATTGCCGTCGATTACACTGCAGTTGTCCTCTACCTCCATTATACAAAGACTTCAGGAGAAGATTTTGGCTGTTATCTTACATGCTTTCAATTCCAATACTGCGTCAATCCGTGCCAAGGCAGTCAAAGCACTTGGCACAGCTGTTATGAGCGACGACAGTCTTCTCAACAACGACATCATCAAGCGCTACATCAACAGTCGAGTAAGTGATGTAGCGTCTAGTGTCAGAGACGCAGCTCTGGACGTTTTGTCGAGGCATCTTGCTAGAAACAGCAGCGTTGCTGACACGTACTTTGAGATGGTCAGCAAGATAATCCACGATCCAAGTCCAGCAGTAAGAAAGCGTGTCGCTAAGCTCCTCAGAGATATCTACGAGTCTACTACGAGCACGAACAGAAAAGCACAGATAGCTAAGCTGTTTTGTCTTCAAATTGCTGACGAGGACGACTCGCTCAAAGATGCTGCTCTCGATGCTCTCGACAAGCTCTGGCTTCATCTTCCTATTACGAAAACTTCAACGAAAGAGAAGACGAAAGCCAAAGTCAAAGATGAGGAGCTGAACGATGACGACGACAGTTCGCAGTCGGTGGGTGATATTGTCGACGTCATTGTGTCAGTTGCTCGGCTCTTTGGAGATCACTGTCAAGGGTTTGAAGATGCCATGCAGAAGCTCGTCAAAAGACATCCAAGCACTCATCAAAGCGTTTTGTCAACGCGTCTTAAAGCCATTGCCACATCATTGGTGGAGAGATTGGATTCGAGCGATGAGGAAGACGATCCACTTGCGTGCGTTAGAGCTCTCCTTGTCGTCGCAAATACTGGCAAAGGGACCATCGGTGTCTCTGGCGCAGAGCAGCTTCTGCCTCTCTTGACAAATGGCCGCGACGTGAGTGTTGCGTTTTCTGGACTATTTTACTGACAAAACAATCAAGTCTGGGGAGAGGTCTATCTGCGAGACGACGCTCAAGATATACAATAAGATCATTCCGAGACTTCCTGCTGCGACAGCGATGCGTCTTGCAGAGAGTCTCCAGGCCAAGCTGCTTCCACTGGTCACTGACCCTCAAGGCAACATATCTCAGCTCTCAGAGGCCGTTGCCTGCCTATGCCAGGTTGTGACGCGCCACACCAACTCATACGTGGTACTTACGAGAATCTTGCTCAAAGCAGCCACAGAGACACTGGCGTTGTTAGACAAAAATAAGCAAACAGAATCCACTATCAAGAAATGTAGAGTACTCATTATCATGATGTCTCTCCTTGTCCAGCATTGCGATTTTGACGCAGTGAGAGAATACGATGATATGAACGTCAGGGAGAGGTCGCGTCAGCAGTACTTTAACGCAGCCAACGATCTCGACGAATTGAACAACATGCTTACGTTGGAGCAGGAGAGTGGATTAGACGACGAGACAGAGTTTACCATACCAGTGCGTATTTGGAATCTGCTCATGACAGTCCGTAATCAAGTCAACAATCCTGATATTCGTTCACTGAGCCTGCGTGGTCTGGGTTGTCTGTTCGTGGGATACCCCTTCCTCATGAACGATACCTCTTCCATTGAGATGATGGACGAGGTATTCAGAGGCTCTGAATCAGACCACTTGCAGCTGCTGCTTGTGTTCCAAGAGTACCTCAAAGCAGACGAACACAAGAGGACCAAGAAGCCTGATGAGACGACTGTCCAAAGCAGTGAACTAACGGTCGACAATCTTATTGGTGACACTGACGTTCTGAATGATTCGAAGTGGGTGTCGGTTCTTCGTCCTTGCTACCATTTCTGACACGACGCCCAGTGTTGGTGCGAGTGTACTGACGAGATACCTACCGCACGTTCTCGATGCAGCATTGTCGACGTCTAACAAGATGAGCTACGCTGCCGTTGACATACTCGGCTTTATCGTAAAGCAAGGCTTGACGCATCCGTTAGGAGTGAGTGTCTGTAGTTGCATTAGACGCTCAATTGACAAACCCTAGGTCCTTCCAACACTTGTAGCGCTCGAGACCAGCCCATCTGGAGCATTAGTTGCGAAAGCGCGAGACCTGCATGGCTTCTTGCACACCAAGCACGCGTCCAACCTGAACACACACTATGCTGCTACAGTCGAAAAGGCTCACTCTTTCCGTCGAATGATTACAGGCAGCGACAGTGGTATGCGAAACGACGTTGCTTTGCTGGAGATCTGGTATGGATATGCCAAGGAGAAGCGACCAACGAAGCTCGAGTTCTTGGGAGGTGTAGTGAAGCTATTCGACATCAATCCAATGAGGAAGAACGTCACCGAGAATAGCATCTCACTGTCAAGATTCTTAGCCGACAATCTTCTCAGCTTGGGATACCAAAATAACGAAGAAGTGCTGTTCATTGGAAAGATGCTATCTACATACCTCGCAACACATGGCGAAGCGCTGCGAGATGAGCTATCTTATGAAGACATTGACGACGGTATGAAGAGCAAGATCAGAAGCAGTGTCATATTCTCGATTGCAGCGCATCTCAAGAACAACTTGAAGGATATGTACGGGTTCACTGACAAGCAGCTGATTGACTATAACCCAAAGAAGAAGACACCGTACGGCGACAAAGTGTTAAGTGGAAGAGGCGAGATGCGTCCTATCAATTACAAGGAGATCCCAGGTGCTGCAAAGGAGATGAAGGAGCGTGATGACTACACTGAACAGATAGACGCGTACTTTGATCTCATCAATGATACGGCTTTGACAGCTAGTGATGACGACATGTTGGTAGACGAGCTATCTGAGTAGTGTGTTGCCTTAGTTGATACGCTGCTATTTTTGCAATTTATTTATTCTATGCAAGCAAATTGTAGTATACGAATCGAATATGAATTACTATAAACCCGAAATCAAATAAGTTAGATATGATACTTCAATCTAATTGAGTTTGTATAAGGCCTTGTTTTCTTCCTTGTCGTTGTGCTTCCAGATGACTTCCATCTCGAGACCTCTCTCGCTCTTGTTAGAGATGAACACTCCCGTGATCTTGTCGCCTTGCTTGACCTCAATTGGTTTCTGGAAAGCGAAGAAGGTCTGCTTCCAATGAGTTTCAGTGCCATGAGGACCGGTCGTGAATGAGACGTCTTTGTGGTCAGCGCCTGCATCTGCAATGAGTGATTTGATCGAAGGTGGGTCTTGTGAGTTGCATTGGTTTGGAGTCTGATCAGATTTGGAATCAGTGAAGAAAGTGTCGAACCATCCAAGGAAACCATGCATAATGTGATCCCTATCGATTGTTAAACTGAATTGAGATTTAAAGTTGAGTGCTTTAGCTTTCTGCGTCTTTGTGTTGATATCCAACAATCCGACGCTATTGCTGATGAGGGAGGATTGATCGAATGATTCTACGTGAGCAGACTTGTGAATATCCTTTGACATTCCACTCATCGTGAAGCCATAAATATCATCCCAGAATCCAACCTTTTCGTTCCACCAGTCTTGGTTGGAGACTGCGCCGAGCAGTATACGCATATGCGAAGGTGCCATTACACCGTCTGGTTTTAAGTATCTGTCTCTCGCGACGATGACGCTGTCGAGCATAGCTTCGAAGAGCACTAGAAGGTAGAGTTGTGAGCATGTACTACTGTATAAAGCATTTCACACCCACAAAAGTAACCCATCCACTCGGATATGATAACATCCACTTGAACACCCTCCAAATTGATCTCTTCGACTTTACCCTTAACGACTTGAATGACATGGCTGAGGTTGTTAGCTGCGACGTTTTCGATGGCTTTGTTGACAATATTGGAAGCGTCGATAGCGTATACTTTGTGAGCACCCGCTCTAGCAGCGAGGAGGGAGAGAATGCCAGTACCGCATCCGACGTCCATTACAGTCTTACCTTTGATGAGCGACGCGTTGTTGAGTATCCACTGAGCGTATGAAGCAGTCCTGACGTGATCTTTGATCATTGTCTCGTGTATCTCATTGTAGTCGTAGCTTTCAAAGTACTCGGTATCGACAAAGTTGTCGTTGAGGAGTTTATCGTTGATGAAGGATGTAGACTGTGATAACTGGGCTTGTAACTGATCGATCTTATCTTGAGTGACAGCTGAGTTATTCTGCTGCAGATTCTCATCGTCTGACCAATCATCGTCGTCGTTAGAGAGCTGGAAGAGTAAGGGATCAGCCTCTATGACTGGAATGAGGTACTCGTCCTGCTTGAAGAAAGCGTCGTTTGGTGTAATGGCAGCGATAGCGTCTTTGCCGTGCTTTCTTATGAAATTGATCAATCTGATCTGATTGTAATAGTCTAATTCAAGCCTCTTTATTAACTCTAGCAAGTCTAATCCGTTCTGTTTATCAAATTCTAACGCTAGCGACAAAGAATCGAACGTCTTGTTCTCAGTCAACGCTACTGTCTTCTTGCTTTCGATATCGTCAGAATTCCACCCTTCAAAATCATCCGATACGCTGCTCTCGCTTGATGACATGACTGTCTTCTCTCAAAAACGATAATGTCCTTCGGTCTGCCATACAAATACGTAAACGATAAGGAAATATTGAACCACATTGGCAAACCTGCTGAGCTGACTGTGGTCGATGTAAGAGACGCTGACTTCCTCGTGCGTTTTTTGATGCAATAGGTTGTGTACTCTACTCACAATCCAAACCAGGGCGGTAACATCAAAGGCGCTAAGAATGTACCATCCAATGACTTCTTGGATAGCGTGCATGAACTAGTTAAGCAGAATGAGTCAGTGCCTCGCGTTGTGTTCCATTGTGCGTTATCGCAAGCTCGTGGACCAAAAGCGGCGCGAATCTACGCAGAGTCGAGGCAGGAATTGCTACCAGATGCTAAAGAGCAGGAGATAATGGTATTGAGAGGTGGATTTACTCAATTCCAAGCAAAATACGGTACAGATAAGGATTTAGTGGAGAACTATCGTAAGGAGCTTTGGGAATGCTAAGAGAGGTTGTTACAAGTACCGCTTAGGGTTATACCAATTGTATTCGCTTGTCTTGCTATCTTGTTCACGCTGCTTCTTTGCCTTCTCTCTTGCTTCCTCGTTGTGTCGCTTAAGATTAGAAATGTGATGATCGCTGTATTTGTCGGTAATGAGTCGCATCTTGTCCATCTCCTCAGCGCGTCTAGATCTGCAATGCTGCCATGTCCCCACCATTGTAGCCATGGCGCTTATGAATGTCCAATTCCAGCTGCTTTTGATTCCTGTAGAATGGTGTTATACAAGTCTCAACAACATTAGCACCTCCTTACGCCTCGTAGAAATGAAATGTATCGCTCCAAATGTCATTCCACCGCCAATTCCATACAGTAAGGCGTTACGCATACAAGGTACATTCTCAATCCGCGAAATGTCCTCAGTAGACAGCAATTCAAATGCCTTCTTATACCTGTCATAGCTCTGGCCTGGGACTTGTGCGTCGTTATCGATTTTCACCCGCTGTGGCTGCTCATCAGCGCTGCTCATTCTCTTGGTTCGTCACGGTGGAGAGGCGAGAAGTAGACTTTAACTCGAAATGATACAAACACTGTGGCGAAATCGTCACCAGATTTCAAAAATAGCAATACGATCAAGCATCCTCACTGTACAAGTACGTCAAATTGCTTAACTTCTGTTTTATCTGAAGAGAGAAGACATATTGATAACGGTGTCTATGTGTAGATTTGGTGCGGTGCAGAGATATTCAGAATGCATGTAGCGGATATGCAACTCAGCTATGGTATTTCTATGATACCGACAATCGAATCCTCAGGTGCCTGGCTCCTGCATGAGCCCAACTCAGTGAAGCGAGGGCTACAGAGCGATGACCAGAATGTGGTGAGGCACAGCACGCAACAAGACACAGACACATTCTGGCAGCAACTCAGCAAGGAATATGGCACAGGTGTAAGACGTGGTGATCTCGTCGTAGCACTCACTCCAGACCAGCCAGACAAGAGCGTGTGCAAGCGCATTATAGGATTCCCAGGTGATACCATACTCAGAGATCCGTTGTGTTTACATCTCCACAACCACCCACATAACACACACGATCAAGACAGTCGGTATGTCCATGTACCCAAGAATCACGTCTGGCTCGCTGGTGACAATCTCACCAATTCTCGCGATAGTAGGAGCTACGGCCCCGTGCCTGTGTCCATGCTCCGCGGCAAGGTGTTCGCCAAGTACGCTGACGAGTTGCAAGTGGTACATCAAGGCAACTTTGTGTAGTTTCTTTTCTGTTTTAAATAATCGTAAGTAATTGTATGTATGCGCAATTGTATCATTATTATCAAGACTATCTCTTGGAGAGATACTCGTCGAGCTCTTTGTCGAGATCGTCAGCGTTCGAGATATGTTTTCTGGTATCACCATCTCTATCACGGTCCCTCCTGTCTCGACCATACTTGTTCCTGCCCCTCCTTCCACCTCTAGGCGGCGAATAGTCGCGATAGTCACCCTTGCTTATCCCATCCAATTCAGCGTCTAAGTCTGCCTTATCGTTCTGCCATCTCCCAGGACTGACTTCACGGGGATGGTCGCGTGTGCTGTCTGATCTCGCGCGCACAGGCTCATCACCAATCTTGCCAGCGCGTCTGCCGTGGTTACTGTACCATCTCGAGTTCCTATACTGAGTTTTCTGTTTCACGTCTGCAGTGGTAGCGGGACGCACGCGAATCTGGACAGCATCTGCGTCTGCATCGCTAGTGGTAGGATCCACCTTAGACAGCGTGCTCGGTACATTCCTCGCAGCGTGCAGATCAAAGAAATGGGGCTGTCCGTGTCGCGCCATACCCCCTTCGGGTGGGTCGAGTAAGAGACCGCGCCATGCTTGTCTGAAGTCGTGAGACTCGTGCCAGAGAAACACACAGCGCTGGTCGTCAATCCATTCCATACCGTATGGTGGTGGATCGCAGAACTCAGAAGCGTACGCTAGCAGCTGCTGCGTCGATAGCTTGCCTACTATGTCACCGACTAGGAAAAGAGAGTATGGTCTGACTACGGCATCGTCGATGTTGACTGTGTCGTGAGTGGTAGCGTTGGTAGTGTTGTTGTGATTCTCTGTATTCTCTTGCTCTTTATGCTCTTCTGGCTCATCTTTACTGTCGCGCATCTCCGTATCATCCACACCACCGAATTTAGACTGCCGTCTGGCACGCGTATCGTCGTCTACCTGAGCAAGTGAATGAGATTATGTACTGTACATCCACCCCCAATAACTCACTTGCAAGCTCGTTTCTGCTTCATCTCCTCCTTTATCTGCGCTGTGCGACTCATACGCTTCGATATTGTCGAGATCTGCGTCTTCAATTTTGTAGATACGTCCACCGAAATTAATCCTGGACAGCAATTTATTGTTGGATGACATTTCTCAAGATTTACGCGAATTGCTCGTTGATCGTTGACTGTGACGAGACGAGAGAAGAGAAGGAGAGATGAGCAGCAGCGAGAGTAGCGATAGCAGCAGCAGCAGCAGTGGGAGTGATATTGGAGATAAAGCAGTGGACCAAGTGAAGCAGGAAGCGCAGGAAGCGCAAGAAGACGCAGACGCAGGACAAGTGCAAGAGCCAGAAGAGAAGACTTTGAGTGGGTGGAAGAACGTTGAATAGCCATGAACCATCTAACACTCCACCAGGTCACAAAGAGAGGAGAAAGCAGCGCAGAGCAGAGTTGCTAGCAGAGAAGGAGGGGAAGGAGGGCGGTGAAGCATCTTCGAAGCCAGAGGACAAAGCAGACAGTGGAGATACTCACGCAGCCAATAAACCAGAAAAGCGTTCAAACTGGGCAGTCTGGATCGGTAACCTCTCCTTCAAAACGACTCGCGAGCGTCTATTCGAATGGATAGCGACCAACATTGAAGAACCAGAATCAGTTATCACGCGCGTGAACATGCCCAAAGGAATGAAAGCGCATGAGCACAACAAAGGTTTCGCGTATGTAGACCTCACTACTGAGGATATCATGAACAAGGTGATAGCGCAGTCTGAGAACAACTTGGATGGACGCAAGCTGTTGATTAAATCAGCGAACAACTTTGACGGTAGACCTAAACCGACGCTTCCAGATGGCGTCGCTGATGAGAAGGACTTGAGCAAGTTTAGCAAAAAGGTGTTGTCTACTCAACAAAACAAACCAAACCCAACTCTCTTCTTTGGTAATTTGTCCTTCGAGACGACTGAGCAGTCTATCAAGACGTGGCTTATCAATAACGCTGAAAAACATCATAAGAGACAGATAGAGCAGAATAAGGTAGACGCTGACACTAAACTCGACGTAGGCGTTAAGAGAGTGCGTCTTGGCACTTTCCCTGATTCTGGTAAATGCAAAGGATGGTGTTTCATCGATTTCAAAAACACATCTCAGGCTACTTCCGCGTTGTGTGACTCCCATAATCACAAAATGTACGGCCGTGAACTCAAAGTGCAATTTGGACAGGACAGGAGTGAGCAGAAGAAGCGCAAATTCGACAAAGAAAGTGAGAAGGAGGGCGGAGATGGTAGCAGAGGTGGTGGTGCTAGAGGTAGGAGAGACGATGGTCACTCAAACGATACCAGCAGACCACCTAAACGTGCTAAACCGGGCGCTGCTCTCGCTAATGCTCAGAGATCAGATAAAGCCAGTGGCGCTATCTCACACGAAGCTGCTGCTGCTGGAGGAAAGAAAATCACGTTTGATTGAGGTGTTCGTTAATTTTGTAGGATGCTATTTATTTATTCATACTATTCGTTATAGAAAATAACCTTAATCAAACCGTCTTCTCTCTTCATTGTCCACCCCCATCATGTTCGTACACCACGTCATTTACACATCGTTATCAATCTGGTCACTAGCGAGTATAGCGTGCGCGGGGATAGTCGAAGACGTCGTCACTAGCATCACAGGCGTCAATATGACGCAGAGGATAGAGGAGCAGAACCAACTGAGTGAGCATGCGATGCTGATCACGGACGAGCGGTGGAAGGTGTGCTGGGAGTGCTAGCGTACGCATTCTCTATTGAGCAAGTACAGGACCTCATTGAGGGTGGCAGTGACCGCGATCTCTGGCTGGTGTTGATGTGGGTGGTGGTCGATATGCTGGTAGACCTGTTCACACCGCCCAATGCAGCACCTCAGGCAAGCAGGACGACTTCGACAAGCTCCTCAAAGAGTCATTCAACGAGCTGGCTGAGGAGTTGTGTGGTGAGGAAGGAAAGCAAGATGAGAACGTACACCTAGGAAGGGCAGATTGTGGGTGCTGAAGCTGCGTCAAAGCTTAGCGCCCAACTCACACCTCACACCTCACAGACTCCCAAATAAAAGAACTCAGCACACGCTGGCTGCTGTTCCAAGTCCCCGTGTATGTCATCGCCGAGGCGAAGGGACGCGTTCTGCGCTTCGTGTCCCCATACACCCTCACACCAAGCTCGACCAACCTCCGCAAATTGCTCGAAGGGCAGTACAGGCAGGTAGAGCCGTGGCATGGGCGGCTGAGCTACGATGGCGAGTAGTGAGTAAAGTGTTGGTGGTTGTGCGATCAATGCAGGCAGCTCATATTGTACTCACAGCGCGACGTATATGGACATGTATACGCGCATTTCACTCTATTTGCACACCAAACTCGATCTGGTGCCCGGTCTTGTGTGGTATATTGTGGGTTACTTGTTTAAACAAGAATGCAATTAGCTCAATCACTCACACACACCCATACACAGGGCATCGCTAGTCTGTCGTCGTCACTCCTCAAGTGGATGCATAAGGATGACAAGAAGAGGATGGCGCAGAGAGGTAGAGTAGGTAGAGTAGGCAGCAGGGCTGACGGCAAGGACCTAAAGCCAGGAGCTGAGGGAGTGAGCACACGCACAAGATCTAAGACGCGCGCAGAATGAATCAACAAGTAATGTATTCAATAATGCCCTAATGAGTATGCAATGTCTTCTTTTTCTAAACACTTTGTCAGCTACTTGCTACATGTTTACATGCACTAACGACACACACACACACACACACACGCACACTCCACCGTATCAGATTAGATCAAGTTTACAGTTTTCATGTACGCCCACAAGGTGTTAGTGCGAGGGGTGTATGCAACATCCTTTTGTCATCGTGTTGGGGTGTAGCGTGGAGGGTGTGTGTGCGTGCGTGCTTATAGCAGTACTCACGCGTTTTTCTATCCGTTGTGTATGCAATGTCTCCTTTATTCTAGCACCTAGCGCCTCCTGCTCTTAGCGAACTTAGCTCTCTCCTCGAAGCGTCTATACTCTTCAACTCTTCGCTCTCTCAACTTCTCAACATCATTCTTAATGTAGTGTTTCGCCTCCTTGTTGCTCAGCAGTCCAAGCAGCGTCGTCTGCCCAACGGAGAAGACGCCGGAGGTGAGCCAGTAGAGAGCGAGTGAGAGGGGAATGCTGAGTGCGAACCAGCTCATGCCTAGTGACAGACTACGTAAGAGGATAGTGACGCCCTTCTCATGCACGCCCATATCCATACGCGTGTTGTTCTCTTGCGGCGTCTGCGTCGTGTCTTTCTCCTCGCTGTCTACGTTTGTAGGTGAGGAAGGTGTCCGAATCTCCAGCAACTTTTTGCGCAAATTGGCGTTGATTTCGGTGTTGGTGAGGAAAGAAGCACCAATGAGTAATGCTATTGTTGGATCAGTAGCTGGGATAGCTAAGCTGGGGTAATTGAAGAGCGTCTCTGTAGCCATACTCCATCGTTCAGGTTCAGTGAGAGCGACTGAGCTAGCCACTCTGATAGTGTTAGATACTGCGATGAATACGGGTATGCCGATGAGTGGTGGGAGTAGTATTGTTGGGATTACAGCGCAGTTGTGCTGTTTTGATAGGTGTTTGCGATTTGATTTGTACCGTCTAGTCCACTCTTTGGTGTACGCTTCATAGGATAGCCCAGCGGTCTTGCACTCCCGCCTACACTTGTCCTTGTTCTCTATCGCCCATACATCCAGAGCTGGCTTGACGAGGTGTTCTAAGCGGTGAGTGCGTCGACGCTGCCAGAGAGAGAGTGGGAGAGTGATACCGCAACGTAGCGTGAGCGACAGCAGTACTATCGTAGCAGCGTATGATGGCTGCAGCGGTAATGTACTGGGGAGTTCCAGGAATGGCTGTGCGAGTGAGCTGAAATTCCTATTTTTGGCATGTGCATTAGTCACGTGCGCTGTTACTCCTCGCGTTATCGGTAATCGCAGCCGCGTTATCATCACCTGAACTGAACGTCGAAGCGAAAGGATGGGAGCAGCGGAGATAAAGAAATACAAAGAGAAATTGCAAGTCAATGGATATGTGGTAATAGATGGGTTCATACAAGAAGATGAATTGGCAGCGTTGAGGGATGCCGCTAATACCGCTATCAATCGTACACGCGCACATGCTTGGCCTTATCGCAGAGTCATAGGCAAACAATTCCCGCCGTGGAATGACGCTGATTCGCCGGATAGTTGGGGCGTACAGCATCTCATGCATCCAGAACTTGGGTTGCCTATCTTTCGCGATTTCTACACGAGCGAGAAATTGGTGGAATTGGCTGGTGGTCTCATTGGCTGTGACGCTGCACTGCTTCAGATGGAGCTATTCAATATGCTCATCTTACCCACAAAGGCAGGTTTCAGCCTCAGTTGGCACAGAGACCATGTCTTGCATTCTGCCAGCAGAGAGGATGAACAGAAGTCACTCAAAACTCCCCACTACGGCGTACAGTTCAATGCTGCCCTCTATCACGATTCATGCCTCTGGGTCGTGCCTGGATCACACAATGTCATCAGGACGGATGAGCAGAGACTGCTTAGCTGTGACACCTCTCCAGCTACTGACCCTACCCTTATGCCACACGCTAAGCAGGTTCACCTCCTGCCTGGTCAGATTCTCTTCTATGATGCCAACATTCTGCATTGTGCGCAGGTGCGTCTGCTTAGTGGCGATTTTTGCCACTCATACTCAACTGACCCACCCTACAGTACCCACAATCACCACCTGCGCCTCCACGCGCTACCCTCCACGGCACTTTCGGTGACTCGAGAGGCGGATCGCACCGCGCTGTCGGAGTGCTGCAGCATGGTCTGGAGTGGATGAAAGCGGAGGAGTTTGGTGACGGTCCTGGACGTGAAATGTGGCAGCTGCTAATGCGCATGTATGAGCAGGCGCGTGTAGACAACAAAGTAGGCAAATTTTCATTATCAGAGTAGAAGTAGAAATATTTGTAAAAGAGTATTCGTACAAGATATTCAAATATATTCGTAAATCATACTATCTTGACAAGTTCGTTAATGAATACAGAAACAGAATGGAAGTGTGCCTCGCTCAAGCAGTCTTCTTCTCGTCAGTATCAGCAGGAGCCTTAGCGATAGACGTAGCGTTAGCGTCACCGCCGTTATTAACAAAGGTATCTTTCTTCTGAGCAGCGATACGCAGAGCTTCTTCGTGTACGTCGAGAACCTGTTTCTGAGCATTTGTGTAAAAGTTGTGCACTTTCGTAGCGTATGGCGAATTGAGTGCTTTCTGGTAATAAGGACCGAACCAGCTAGTGCTCTTTTCTGAAATGCCCTTGCTGGTGTCACTGTCTTTAGCCTTACCGAACAAGCCTTGCGCAGTTTGGTACAGTTGTGAAGAAAGCGGTTTCTGTTCTTCAGCGCTTCCGCCACTCGCTACACGCTTGCCTGCGCCTGCATCGAGTTGCGTCACATACGTCATGAACTTGCTCGAAATGCCGTGCTTGGTGTCGAGGTCGATAGCTTTTTGAATGGCTTCGTCACCAATGTGGTAACCGTGTGCGAGGTATTGAGCGAGGATTGCGGTGCGTGGCTTGTCCTCTTGGTCGACGTTGTTGTCGCCGTCATTGTCGTGGTGCGCTGGAGAGGCAGAAGCGGGGACTGGAGCGGAAGCGGGTGGTGGTGACGCAGCGTTGGAGACGTCGTTGCTGGATACTTCAATCAATGAACCTTCCAAGTTGCCGCCGTTGAGGAGGAGTGCTGTACGCGCTGCTGATTCTCTTTCGAACTTTGGGAGTTGTTAGACGAGGCTTATAAGAATACTGATACACACCTCAATATAAGCAGTTCTGTGCGTCTGGTCCTGCTCGAAGCTCGAGGATTTGACCCTGTAGTGAGTCACAATGAGCACAGCCTCAGAAACCCACCAAATAAGCCACTCACTTGCCGCAGAAAGAGAAGAATTTGACAATTTGCTCGTCGGTCGTGCCCGTTGCGATCTTTGTGACTACGATGGAAGCCATTTCCTAGTTTCGATGATGACTGTATTGGTTCAACACCTGCAATCAAGATCATGGTGACGAAAGCGGTGGTGAGTGGGAGAATTGGAAACGGTGACTGGCTAAATACTCCTTCAGATACTCACCGGTGGCCCTTCTAGAGGAACTTCGTTCAGACCGCTCAATCTGGCACTCGATATGCCCAAAGTAAGCGTCTTTGTAGTTGTAGACAGCACACAAACAATCTCTAGCCTCTCTTCCCACTCGCTGGTAAACCAATGATCTGGCACCAGCTACACGCCCTCTCGCAAGTCAACGACTGCACAGAAGTCTTCCTCATCGGTTTCTGGCCAGAGGAGACATTCGCGGCGTTCGTTAGGGAGAGCAACAAAGAATTTAGAGACAAGTTCACAGTGAGATACCTTAGGGAATGGCAGGAATTAGGAACCGGTGGTGGTCAGTCAACTTTCTTTACCTATCCTCTTCCCCGCTCAGATTCAGGTTCCAGGAACATACCATTTTAGAGACCTCATCACAAAAGGATCACCTACTGCCTTCTTCGTCTTACACTCGGACATCGCCTGCGATTTCCCGTTGAACGACCTCGCCTCCTTCCACGAAAGACACAGAGGCGTGGGCACCATACAAGCGACGCGGGTATCTAAAGACGTTGCTCACAAATACGGCTGTATAGTGGCGAACGAGAACGCTCTAGCTATCCACTACGCTGAAAAACCAGATAGCTTTGTATCTGATTTGGTCAGCACTGGCGTCTACCTCTTTGATGTCAGCCTGTTTAGTGAGATCAAAGGCATCATGGATAGTCACTACTATCGTACCCTCTCGCAGGAAGGCGTAGGCGTAGATGACGAGATATTGCGTCTCGAACAGGATGTCATTCGTCCTATGGCTGACGCTCACAAAATGTATGTCTTCGAGACTGACGTACCGTGGAGACCAATCAAGAGTGCGGGCTCAGCTCTCCCCGCTAATGCCCTCTACCTCGCTCAGTACCAGAAGAAGCAGAAACAACTGCTGTCTGAGAAGACGGAGGAGAAAGAAGCTGAGATCGTGCAGCCGGTGACTATAGATGTGGGTAGAGTGAAGTTACGATGCCTTGTTTTCACTCACACTCTCCCTAGCCCTCCGCCAGCGTCGCTCCTGGCTGCAAAATCGGACCGTTTGTTTCAATTGGCGCTAATGTGGTGGTGAAAGAAGGCGCTCGAATTGCACATGCGATTGTGCAAGAAGATACGGTGGTAGAGGTGGGTGAACATACTTTCGGACGTCTTTATTCACCCAAGATAGGCACACTCTTGCATCCTCTACTCTATCATCGGAGCCAGATGCAAATTGGCTCCATGGGCGCGCGTGGAAGGACAGCCATTCACTGGGAATGAATCCACGCCTACACAATCTGGAATCTGCATTCTTGGTGGGTGCACTGTGTCTAGAAAGTCTAACAATACTGAAACAATGTCTCTAGCCTGCGACGTGCTCGTTACCCGCGATGTACTCATCAGGAGCTGTATAGTGTTGCCCAACAAGTCGTTGTCGACTTCAGCGTCTTGTCAAGTACTTCTGTAAAAAACAAAAATAATAATATTACATCATCTAGCCTTCTTGAATCGTAACGCTCATGGCGTACATTAACAAAACGATAACGACGACGAAATGCATCACTGATAGCATATTCTATACGCTGAAACGGAGCGCTGATGATGATGATGATGGATTGACAGTCCTCGTCGCCGCTTCCACTTCTCATCTCCTCGTGTACAACGCCAGCGGGAACGAGGGGCTAGTGGAGATAGGCAGCGTTGAAGTGAATGGACGGGTGCTCGGTATGGAAATTATGAGATTCGATGTGAGTGCAATAGGATAGCCACAGCAGATACGTGATGATACTTACTTTGGCGACGCAGAAGCATGACAGTATTCTCTTAACGTTGGACCATCCAGCTGCTCAGCTCGTGGTGCTCACGCTATCCCTTATCAACGACAAACTTACTCATAACGTTGAATGCTCCAAAATGCTCACTCATCACATCAACACTTCAGATCCTAGCCACGAATACTGCAATACTGTCGTAGACCACACCTCACAGATTGGCGTCAGCCATCTCTGGCAAGGACAGCTCCACGCTTTCAAACTCAGCTACGATCATAGACGTAACACTCACATCATCGACGGCCGTAATTCCCAGATCGAATACAGCGTGACTCTGGCAGCTGCTTTTGTTGCAGTCGATAAAGACGAGCACCCCACACTGTGCAGATTGATCATGTCACCAGATGTTGACAACCCCGTTCTCGTGTTTGAACATGTCGTCGATAGCGATGACTACGTCGATGTGTCGCCGTCTTCTCTGAGAATAGAGTGGGTGATCGTTCATAAAAGTCGCTGTCTGCTAACGCATCGCCTAAGAACTCAGTGCCCGTCTGCTAAACTCATCGTCGCTGTCCCCGGCAGGAAACGCGCCGTGCTGGTCATAGGAGCGTTCAATTGCGAGTATTACGAGGTGACGAAGAAGGACTTAAACAAGCACAAGAATGCGAAGACGGGAAGACGGAAATCATCGCTAGGAGGGACGACGACGACGATGGCGTCTGCAATAATCGACAAGGACCATCTTACAGTCAAGACGCCCTTCGCGACGCCAACGGCATGCACGAGCGTGACAGACGATGGCATGGCGTGGGTGATCAGTGACGAGCGTGGCGATATCTACTATCTCGAAATACAAGCATCGCGAATAGAAGTACAATTGATAGGCACCAGTAGTGCCGCATCAACTTTGCAACATCTAGGCAACGGTTACCTCTACTTGGGATCGCAGTCTGAAGATTCGAAATTACTGGTCATACAGTCGAACCAGCTCACTGAATTGCATAATTATATCAACCTCGCTCCCCTCAGCGACTTCGTCATCACTCACCCAGATAATGTCCAGGGACAGCTCGTCGTTTGCTCCGGCTCTAATAGGAGCGGTAAGCTGCGCGTCGTCACCACAGGCATTGGCGTCAAGGAATTGTATACCGTAGCCTTGCCTGATTATGTGCAGAGGATTTGGAGCGCACAGGGTTATATTATCGTGTCGTACCCTACCAACACTAGAGTATACGACAGACCGAATGCCATGTATGGCACTTTCGAAGAGACGGACGCGTTGCCGGAGCTCAGTCGAGACACTCCTACGCTCGATGTGAAAGTCTCGGGCGATGTGGTTTCCGTCTATCAGTCTACAGGCATATACACATTCGACAAGGACGTTCTGCTGCACAAGAAGGAAATGGATATCGATAGCGTGTATGCAGATGCTGAGACGGGATGTGCTGTCGTGTCGGCTGTCGATGGATTATATCTGCAGAAAGGCAGCGAGCACAGGTGGGTGACTGAGGAGCGAAGTGTGTTGTCTAACTGAATCGCCCAAGGACGCTCACGAAGCCTGAAAACTCCACCAAGTACGCACTCCTCGATGCAGACCATCTGGTATATACGACGTGGACAGACTACAGTGTGAACGTAGTGGACACACGCAACGGTGAACTAGTGTACACGCACGCCTCGCCCGACAGCTCTCCCGTGAGCTCGCTGCTCACACACGGCGGTGTGCTGGTAGGGGGCACTGCCAACGGACATGTCTTCGCATTCACCTTAGACGCGCAGTACCAATGCACGGAGCTGCACACGGTGGCAGTGGGAAGCACGCCCGTCACGCTGCAGCGTACAGACAGTGGCGTGCTCTTCGCGTTGTGCGATGCACCGTCCATCATTACCGTCGAGGATGGCAGATTGTACTATGCGGCCGTGAACGCACGCCACATCAACGCTGTCGCGTCGTATAAGGAGAAGGGAGAAGAGGTGTACGCTATGGTACATCACGATGTTCTCAAATTTGGTAAATTGCTGTCGACGCAGCATTCAGTGCATATTCGCAGCATCGACCTCGGAGCGGACATACCGAGATCGATAGCTTACCATGACCACGACGACGGGCTGTACGCCGTGGGCTGTCTCCAGCACGCTTACAGAGACGACCGCACGTCCTATGAGCAAGCTAGTAACGTCAAACTCCTCGATAACACATTCAACACTGTCAATACCTTTTACTTGGAAGAGAAGGAGATAGTCAGCTTTGTGAATAGCCTGACACTCAACAAAACACCATTCATCGCTATAGGGACGTACTACCAGCCGGAGGAAGGCGAGGAGTGCACGAAGGGAAGGTTTTTATTGGCGACAGTGAGAGAGGGTGCCGTGAGCGTTATAGCGCAGCTCAGCACCCCGGGTTGTGTGTACGACGCATGTACTGTCCACCACGACAAGATCGCAATAGCCGTGAACTACCAAGTCAGAGTTTACAGCCTCGAAGAAGCGCAGCAGCAGTATACACTCAGTCTGCTTGCTGCGTACGGCAACGCCTTCGTTGTCGTGTCACTGTCTGCCATGAATGGCATCCTCGTAGCGGCTGATTTCCTCAAGAGTGCTATATACCTCAAGCTGAATGAAGCTCATGACAAAGCTAAGCTTGAACTAGTGGGATACGATGCTAATACACGCTGGAGCTCGCTCGTCGAAGCTCTGCCGAGCGATGATCCTCACTCGTTCGTCACTCTAGGCGCTGATATAAGCTTTAATTTGTTTGTGCTGCATTATGCACGCAATTCTCAACAAGATAAGCATAGCGTCATATCTCAGGAGATTACTCAGCTGCATGAGAATGTCAGCGCTATTCGTCACGGTCGATTGTCGAATGTGGACGTGAAGAGGAACGTACATCCATTGGCTGTGTACGGGACTAGTGCGGGTACACTGTCTGTTCTTGCACAGGTAGATGAAGAGACTGCGTTGCAGTACATACAGATGCAGAAGGCTATTGAGGAGCGGGGAGATGCAATTGGACAACGGGTGAAGCATACTACGAAGAAGAGGAGCGACGGTGCTTCTAACGCTGCTGCTGCTGCTTCTTCTTCTTCTTCTTCTTCTCACTTGTCTACTACCTCCTCCTCCTCCTCCCATCTCATCATCGACGGCGACCTCATCGCTAAATATCATATGGTGGAGGATCTGCAACGCCTGCTTTGATTAGCTATCTATTGTATTTATTTGTGATATTACATTTTATGAATTTTAACGTTATTTTGGAAAATGTTTTCATCACCCATCATCACCTGATCTTTGTCTTTTGTCTTCTCGCGTTGAGAAAATAACCGGGCCGAATCAGAGAAGAGGACACTCATAGGCCATTCGATATGAGCATCAGTAACGACAACACTCGTCCTCGCGACGATAGCGATAACGAATCGATCAGCTCGGTCGCTAGTACGGCCGCACCGACCGTGTCCAAAGAGGGACGCAGAACGGACAAGGAGCATTTTTTTAAGCACCAAGAGTGAGTGGTGGCGTAGAATAATTGACCACCGCTCAATTAATCCCCCTTCTAGATATGAATTCGGTGGCCCTGCAGGCGTTGTAGCCATGATGATAGGATTCCCGCTGCTGATGTACTACTTCTACATCTGCATGCAGGCTAACGACGGCTGGTTCATGTACCCAAAGTCAGTTGGTGAGATACAGCCGTTGCTGGAGTACATGTGGAAGTACGCAGTGCAGCACGCATACCCAACGCAGAAGGCTTGGGCTATCTACTTAGGATTGATGGCTATGCAATTCACCCTCGCTGCCATCTTGCCCGGATACCACCAGAAGGGATTACCAGTACCTTCGCTCAAGTACAAGTCACTCGATTACAACTGCAACGCCAACGTCTGCTTCTACTCTACCATCATCATCTCAGCCATCTTGCACACGACGCACACGTTCAGATTGACGGAGATTATCGACAACTTTGGCGGTCTGATGACAGTAGCTATCCTCGTCGGTTACGGTTGCTCTCTCCTCATCTACCTCCTCACAATCGCATTCGGCACACCTCTCCGTATGAGCGGTAACTTCTTCTACGACTTCTTCATGGGCGCTAGCCTTAACCCACGCTTGCTCGGCGTCGATATCAAGATGTGGGCAGAGGTGCGCATCCCATGGGTCCTTCTCTTCGGCATTGCGGTTAGTGGAGCTTGCAAGCAGTACGACACTCTCGGATACGTCTCTCCAAATATGCTTTTCATGGTTCTCGCTACGGGTTTGTACATCAACGCTTGCGCTAAGGCTGAAGAGTGTATTCCACAAACTTGGGACATGGCTTGGGAGAAGTTCGGCTACATGCTCTGTTTCTGGAACTTCGCTGGCGTTCCATTCACATACTGCTACCCAGTGCTCTACCTCATCAACCACCATCCAGACGAGTACAGATGGTCAACACCTACGTACATCCTGCTTTACGGCGTCCTCATCACCTCTTACTCTATCTTCGATCTCGCTATGGCGCAAAAATCTCGCTTCAAGATGCAACAACAAGGCATCACTAAGTTCAGATTCGGATTCCCTTACATCCCAGGCTCGACACCTAACCCAGATACTGTCAAGTATATCCAAACTAAACACGGCAGCAAGTTGCTCATCAGCGGCCCTTGGGCTTACTGTCGCAAACCTAATTACCTCGCTGATTGGATACAGGCTACTAGCTGGGGTATGAGCTGCGGTGTACCTTTCCTCGCTTCTCCACCCATCCCTCACTGGTACGCTGTGTGGTTCTTCATCGTCCTCGTGCATAGATGTGAGCGCGACTTTGAGAGGTGCGGCGCTAAGTATGGCGAGGACTGGGATGAGTACTGTCGCAGAGTGCCATACAAGTTTATACCATATGTGTGGTAGACATGTTGTTAATTAAAAATTAGTTATAAAAAAGTCAACTTTTTTGTTTTATCATGTGCATCTTGTTTACATATTACATCACACATAATGGATCGACAAGCTATGCGTGAACTGCTCAAGGAGCACAATGAGCAAGGATGGGAAGCGATATGGAGACTGAGTGATTCACCGCCATGGGATAATGGACAAGTCCAGCCGCTGCTGAGGCACTATATAGAGAAGCGTGGTTTGCCACTGCCAGAGCCATCGAGGGATGTCAAGGTGCTTGTGCCAGGCTGTGGAAAAGGGTACGATGTTCTCTACTTCGCTAGTCTCGGGTACACGGCGGTTGGAATGGATATATCACCCGAAGGAGTCAGACTGGCGAATGCGTTCATGGAGAAGCAGGGCGACGTGAAGGGAGCTGAAGTCAGGTGCGCTGATTTCTTCGTTCACGAGGAACAGTATGATGTCGTGTATGACTACACGTTCTTTTGCGCTATCCCGCTGCATAAGCGAGAGGAGTACGCGGCTCGCATGAAGCGTATAGTGAAGGCGGGTGGATTGCTCATCACGTTGGTGTTCCCAATCAAGGAGGAACTCGTCGATGGCGTCGAACAAGGACCACCGTTTGGATACACACCGCAAGTGTACACCAAGTTGCTTGGAGAAGGATTTGAGCAAGTGCTAGATGAATACCCGCCTATCGAGGTCGATAACAGAGGTATAAAGCGTATGAATGCATTCAAGCGAGCAGCTTAGTGTAGAAATTGTAGCAGATACAGAAGAAGAGTGTTGCAGAAATCAGAAGTGGACCTAGGAGTTGATCGAAGTGTGCATTAGACTTGTTCTTGATCATGTCCAGTCTGGCTTGATAGATGGAGTAGCCGTAGATTATTGTGATTATCGAAATGGCTGAATAAAGTAATCCGAATCTTTTGGATGTTGCGTCGTTGCTGGCGTTGTAGAGAGATAAAGATAGCGTACTCATTAATACACCCATATTTATATAGCTCACTAAGGTCCTCTCATTCGCTAAATACACCTTGGGCTCGACTTTGCTCGTCGACGTCGTCGAATGCGGCACACGGACTCGCTTTACTTGATCACCGACTTGTACAGTCTCATATCTCCTGCTTGACTTGCTGGAGCTGTCTATCTTGTCTGGCAGCAGCGATAACGCCTTTTTTGAGAATATTTTGAGCATCGAGATGAACGTTGATGAATGAGGAGATGGAGAGATGGAAATGATTTGAATGGTTAGGATATTCTGGTTTGGTTAGCAACTTTAATCTTATTCTTCTCCTCACTCACTCACTCACCCATCCTCGCGTCGGCTGGATCGGCAGCTGGGAATCCACAGCAGCCGAGGCCACTATCACGGGAGATGTGGATATTTAAGTCATCGCAGCGAACACTTCTTTATCTCGTACCACCATGTCCAGCCATCTTAAAGTGAGTTTGTTTACGCATTTGGAAGAGATAAGCCTGGCTGCTGATACGGGCTGAGCTGGTGTTACTTAACGCGGCTGCCATCTCCGTCTTGCTTCCGTACCATGAAGCTCCCAGAGATCTCGCTCCCGCCGACGCACTCCCCGTTCCCGCACCCCCGCAATCACCAGCCATCGCCATCGTTCATCTCGTTCCTCTCCATCAGAGACCCGTTGCTGACGATCAAACAGTCACAGACGCCTCACTTATTCATCCCCTCTACGCCATCCCCGCTCCAGAAGAGCAACAGCGACCTCGCTCTCAACAAGCTCAGCAATGACGCAGGTTACAGCGATACCGTCTACGCGGACAAAGACATTCAATGCCAGAAAGTCATCACAAACCTCAAAACTAAAGGCTTCATCCCTGAATCCCTCGTCGATAACGAAGTCAATTGGTTCTACACAAGTCTCGGCATCGATGACACATACTTCAAACTCGAGACTGTCGACACTATCTCGGATCACATCATTTCTCTCTACGCAGCCAAACTCGTCGCGTACACCAAACACCGCAATGACTCGGACAAGCTCGATATCGATCTCAAGAAGGAGAGAGAAAATGACGCTGTCTTCATACACTCACCTTCGTCTGGTCACGGCGTTGAACAGCTCATCGATTCAAAGTACTTCGACTCGGATAACACCCCATTCAGACTCGAGACGTACACGTCTACCGCTAAAGGCAACCTGAGATGTTACTTCCTTTCGAAATGCAACTTTTCACAAGCACACAGTCAGTCATCCAACGATATCCGTCAGGTCGCAGATCCTCTGTTCCTCGAAAAGGCTTCACCCAACACTATCGATATCTACCAACGCATCCTCAACCAGGTTGACGTTCGCGCTGGACCCGTTGTCGAGGGTTTCGAGATTGAAGGCACGACCGAGCATCGCATCGTCATTGGCTACAAGAGAGGTACAACAAAGGGCTTCTTCAGTACATTGACAGACCTCTACCACTTCTACGGTCTGTACTCGACAAGGAAGTTTGTTGAGCACTTCTCCAACGGATCTGTCATAGTCTCGCTCTATCTCAACCAAGGTGGGTTTAGCATTTTACAAGGAGCACCCTACTCACATGCACATACCCCAGATCCACTCGTACCTGCGCCACCTATCTCTCACTCTGTCGTGCAGATCGTGCGAGAAGTATCGCTCATCTACTGCCTTCCAGATAATCCCTTCTTCTCTCGCGCAGCAGAGACGGACCCAGGAAAGGGCAATGCAGTCCAAGAAGCGACGTACGCGTATGTCGGATACATTTACATCACCCACTTCTGCAATCGACTCGGACCGGCATATGAAGCGTTGCAGAGTATCTTGGACGAGAACAACAGCACTCATGCAGGTGTACTCGCTGATCTCAAACGTAGATTGAGAGAGGAAACCTTCACCAAGACGGCAATCATGGATGTCATACAGACATATCCAGAGTTAGTTAGATTGCTTTACACTCAATTTGCAATGGCGCACTACCCTGCATCTTCCAACGAAGAGGAGATGGTGCCAACACTCTCCCATCAGCGTCTCCAAGAAGTGCATGTGCTCTCAGATGAAGAGCTCCACGCAAAGCTGGTCAAGAGTACTCGCAATACTTTCGAATTGCAAGTTTTGGAGAGTTTCATGGTCATGAACAAGCACACACTCAAAACCAATTTCTATCAACCAACAAAGGTAGCTTTGAGTTTCAGACTGGATGGTGATTTCCTGCCAGTCAATGAGTACACGCAGAAACCATACGGAATCTTCTTCATAGTCGGTAGTGACTTCCAGGGCTTCCACGTTCGTTTCAAGGACGTAGCTCGTGGCGGTATCCGTATCCTGCGCAGCAGAGACGGTGAAAGCTACGCCACCAACCAGCGTATGTTGTTTGACGAATGCTACAACCTCGCTTCGACGCAATCTCTCAAGAACAAGGATATTCCAGAAGGTGGCAGCAAAGGTGTTATTTTGCCAAACTTGGACGCCAATCCTGAGTTAGCATTTAGACGGTACATCGACAGCATCATCGATCTGCTCATCCCTGGTAACAGCCCGGGTATTAAGGAACCAATTGTTGACTTGCACGCCAAGCAAGAGATTCTCTTCCTTGGTCCTGATGAAGGCACCGCTGGTTTCATGGACTGGGCTGCTCTGCACGCTCGTTCACGTGGCGCTGAGTGGTGGAAGTCGTTCACTACTGGTAAATCAGCTGCTAGTCTGGGCGGTATTCCGCACGATGTCTACGGCATGACGAGCAGATCAGTAAGACAATACTACGTTGGTATTCTCGAGAAGTTGGCGATGGATGAAGAACATACCACCAAGGTTCAAACTGGTGGTCCAGATGGTGATTTGGGTAGCAATGAGATACTACTCAGCAAAGACAAGACGATAGCCATCGTTGATGGTTCTGGTGTCATCTATGATCCTTCTGGATTGAACAGAGCTGAGTTGAGGAGATTAGCTCAGAAACGTGTCATGATCAAGGAGTTCGATACCTCGCTCTTGACCAAGGATGGTTACAGAGTGCTTTGCGAGGACTCAGATGTCACTTTGCCATCGGGTGAGAAGGTCGCTGATGGCACTTCATTCAGAAATGGCTATCACCTCCGCGTCAAGTCTGACGTACTCATCCCTTGCGGTGGCAGACCTCAAGCTATCAATATCTCCAACGTGAATCAGCTCTTCGATGGCGAAGGCAAGCCTCATTTCAAGTGAGTTCGAGCAGGTTGTTGACAAGTTCTTGGTTCTAACGCAACTGCAGGATTATTGTCGAAGGTGCCAACCTCTTCGTCACTCAACAGGCTAGACTGGTGCTCGAGAAGCGCGGTGTCATTCTCATCAGAGACTCAAGTGCAAACAAGGGTGGTGTCACATCATCTTCCCTCGAGGTTCTTGCTGGTCTTGCGCTCAACGAGGCTGAGTACACTGATCTCATGATGTACAAGGACGGTCAACCATCGCAATTCTACAAGGACTACGTGGCCGATATCCAGGACATCATCGACACCAACGCCAGAATGGAATTCAACACCATCTGGAGTGAGTACAACAGACTCGGCGGTACCGAAAGCAGGACTATCATTAGTGACAATTTGTCACGCACACTCAACAAACTTCAACTCGAATTAGAAGAGAGTGATGGCTTGTTCCGTGATATCGAAAGACGTAGAAAGGTGCTCGCCAAGGCTATGCCAAAGACGCTCGTCGACTTTGTCGGCATTGACGAACTCCTCAAGAGACTCCCTATCGCTTACCAGAAGGCTCTGTTCGCTTGTCAGATCTCTAGATTCTGCTACCAATACGGCCCAGCTGCTAGCCAGGTCGAGTTCTACCTCTACATGTCGCAATTCTGAGCAGCTGTGTAGTTCCAATCTCGAACTCTCATTCTCCACAATCATGCATAGTTGCAAAATGCATAGTCACACAACATTACTTTTTCTAACAAACTTTGTCACAAATAAATACATTCCTTAACAACTTAAACGCTTGCTGTTGTATTATATACACATGCATTACCTTATACATAATCACGGAAAGAAAGTTATCACAGGGCCAGTACGTTCACGCGGGAGCTCCGCCGACTCTTCTAATCATCTTGCGCGCACCTTCACCGACGACCTGGAGGTCACCGTTCTCCTCCATCTGTCGAACAGCGTCAGCGAACATGGTGCTATCAATAGCGACGCTAGATTGAGCGTTAATTTGAGCAAGTATATCGCTATACTTGATGTTTGAACTTCTAGAGCTTTCGACGAGAGAGCTGATCTCATTGATGAGGTCTTGATTCTGGCGTCTGCTATTGGCTGAGAAACCGGTGTTAAGTAGACTGATATCGACGAGACCGGTGACAGGATCAGTTGCTGAACCTTTAACAGCCTCGATAATGAGTCTATTAGCTTCGACGACATCGAGTAATTCGACGTATTTAGAGAGACGCATACGAGCATGTGCTTCTGACAATCTAATCATAGATTCCAATTGACGGGTAGTAGCTGTAATTCTCTTTTCTGCGTTATTGGCATCCTCACCCTGTTTGCGCAATGCGACGTAACATCTGACGAGCTCATCGCTCGCTTCCGATGTGAGTTCTGGTTGTACTTTGTTCTTGGCATAGGTGATGTAAGCAGTGAGAACATCCAAGCTCAACACGTCACTGCCTGCCGTCTCTGGTCTGTCTTCGAGATACATGGATACCAAGTGTTTGGCGAGTTTGCGATCAGCGAATTCGTCGATGTTGTCCAAAACCAAGTAGAGCAAATCGAATCGAGAGATGAGCGTTGGTGGGAGATCTATATTCTTGGTGATTGGAAGCGAGACGTTGTACTTTGATTCTACTGGGTTCGCAGCTGCGAGAATTGATGTGCGGGCATTGAGAGTTGTAATTATACCGGCTTTGGCGATAGATACCGTCTGCTGCTCCATCACTTCGTGTAATACTGAACGAGTCGCGTCGGACATCTTGTCGAACTCGTCGATGCAGCATACACCGCCATCTGAAAGAACAAGAGCACCACTTTGGGTTTCGTATGAGTAAAAATAACCCTTAGGCAGACGAAACCCACCTCTCAAGTACCAGCTGCTTGGAGTCTGGATCACGCGTAATGTACGCCGTCAGACCGACTGCAGATGAACCTTTGCCGGATGTGTACACACCACGAGGCGTGATCTTGTGGACATACTGTTGTGCGATTAGATTGTGCACCATGACGCAAGAAAAATCACACACCTGTAATATCTGGGACTTGGAAGTACCTGGATCACCGACGAGGAGAACATTGATATCACCACGGAAGCGTGGTCCACCGCCACCACCACCGCGAGCAATAGACTTGTTCGTACCGCCAAACATCTGCAACAGAATACCCTTCTTGATGTCGTCCATCTCCCAGATAGACGGAGCCAGCGAACGAGCGAGCAACTCATAGCAGTCTGGTCTTTGTGAGATTTCCACCAAGTTGTTCTCCATCTCCTCAGCTATAGTACCAGCCTCGTTGTCTTCGGTGTTGGCCATCTCAGCTTCGAGCTCATCATCACCACCGACGCCGACGCCCGCCAAGTTCACTCTGTCACCTGGACGTGTGGTGGCATCGTAGCCGAGTCTGTTTGCATCGGTGCGCTTGATGTGCACGATATCGAGGAAAGTCTTGAACAAGGACTTGATCGATCTCTGACGTGGATTGACACGTACAGGCAATGAGCGGAAAATACCAGTGACGGTGATTCTGTCGCCAGGTTTGGTAACGTCAACGAGCTCGTCGTATACACACAAAGAGACGGTGTGAGGTGTTTGACCATCAGGTACACTGTCTGGAGTCTCCTGCAGACGGACAATCTGCTTGTCTGCGAACTCGCATCTGTTGTGAATAAGCGACATTGTACCTTGGTAGTTGCACACGTCTCTTGGACATCTTTGTGGTTCTTCAATGCGTCCGCGGTCAATTTCAACTTGGTGAGTGTGCTGACACACAGTGCACTTGAAGAAGGCGTTCTTCATATCTGGAATAACCGGTGTAGCGCGAATAACGAGACCCTTGATCGATACTAGTTTGTCCGTGTCGGATGGATTGAGATCACGCATGTTGACTGACTCGAAGTTGAATGGACGCACTTTGTAAACCTTGGACATCATCTCGCCTAATTCTTCATCCCATGCTTGTTGACCAATTCTTTGCTCGTCACGCTCAGCGTCTTCTTCGCCGAGTTCGAGCATCACGTCTTTGAGTACTTGATCCATGATTGGGATAACCTCTTGAGGGTATTTTTGGAGCTGGTGGTACAGCTTGCGCGATACAGGGAATGCTGGGCGATTTGTTAAAAGGGATCAAGTAGCTAACAGGTAATCACCCACAGAGCAAGTTGTTCATATCCAAGTTGAGGTTGGTCTGACCTGTGAAACGCATTTTGCGCAGGTATCCTTCGTAGAGTAGGTTCTCTGAGCTAGCTTGGTCGCTCAGAGTAGGCAAGTCGCGTCCCTGTTCTCTCTCATACGCGCGTCTGTACTTGGTCTTGAAGTTTCTCAAAAACGACTTGAAAGTTTCCATCGAGTCCTGGATCTGAACATTTGTACCCCAGATGACTCTAAGCATACCAGTCGCATCAGTTTGGCTGTCTGTGTTGGGCACATTTGCCTGAGAGAAGGTTCTATCGGATCTGTGCGCATCTGAAGGTGGAGCGTTTGGGAGGGTGACTTGTCTTCTGGCTCTGGAAACGCTTGGTGATGAAGGTGGCAGATTTGAGTGTATGTCGCCGCGTCTTTGAGTGGGAGTGTGCTGTGATGCGCGAGGGGTGGAAGCGGAAGACGAAGGGAAAATCATTGGTGAGGAAGATCTGTGGTTAGCGAATGAACCACCAGCATCAGAAGAAGGTGGTGGTGCTAGGAATTCTGGATTGACGCCTGGTGAAGAAGGCGTGATATTGGAGCCCTGTCTTTGGCTGTTGGTGGGCGTGCGGTCGTTGCCCACGCTAGGCGAGCTTGGGAACAGCATCGGGGAAGAACCTCTTTGGCTCATTTTTTGGCGTTGATGGTATATCGTCAAGACGCGTATCAGCAGGAATGTGACGAGACGCGACTTTTGACTTTATCAAAATATTTTAAGAGAATTCATTGAGTGTACAGCTTCTAAATGATTGATATACCAGCCATCTCCAGCCATCTCTTTATTCTCCTCCTTCAGCTCGCACCACCATGTCTTCTTACAAAAGAGATAGATATGATGACGATAGCAGCCATCAGCGTAAGCGGGAAAGGAGGCAGGAAGACTCACGCAGAATGGCCACCGCAGCCACCTTCTCCGGCTCAAACAACGCCTTCAACGACTCAGATCTCAACTCCAAATTCGAGTGGCAGAAGAAGTCGGAGAGAGACCGTCAGTCAGGCATCACAGCTGACCAAGCTGCGCGGAGAGATGAGCAGCGCAGAGCTGAAACCAGGGAGGAGCTTCATAGGCTCAATATGCGGAGGCAGGAGAGAGAGATGGAAAAGATGCAGAGAGACGCAGAGCAGTCCAAGATGCAGCGCATGAATGACTCTGCGCAAACACAAGAATGGCTCAATAAGGAGGACGACTTTATGCTCGAACAAAAGCGAATGCGCGCAGTTATGAGAATCAAAGGCCATAGAGCTCACCCTATTGACTATCTCTGCTTGAACCTCAAGTTCGCACATCCTGATTCCACTCACACGCGCGATGACGACAACGAAGTCGAAACTGGCCTCGAAGTTGACCTCGACGAGCCTTATCACATCCTAGAGAACCTCAACCTCGAAGAGACTAAGGCTCTGCATGCTGACATTTGCGAGTTCCTTGACTTGGAGACGGCTGAGCCAAACATTGATTTCTGGAAGGTGGGTTTTCGCGTAAGGCAAGTAGTTTCGTCTAACGCAAGCCCAAGTGCATGTTGGCTGTATCTCAAGACAAGCTGGAAAGAATAGCAAGGATGATGAGCGGATCGCATGCTGTAGATGAAGACGTTGAAGAGCAGATCGAGATGATCTTGCAAGGCAAGAGTCTTCAACAACTCACCCAATTGCAGCAGTCGATCCAGACCAAATTGCGATCTGATGATGCTATCGACACAGAGTATTGGGAGAACCTCTTGAAGAGTCTGCTCGTCCACAAAGCCAAGGCCAAGCTCAACGATATGCACAAGCTGGTGCTCAACAATCGCCTCTCTCAACTGCGCGAGAAGCAGCAACTCGAAGCGGAGAAGATGCAGAACGAGCTGACAAAGTCTATGAATAATGACACGCGGCAGGAAGAAGAGGTCGAGCAACACGAGGAGAAGGCTGTCACCGAAGATATACAGCGTGAAGCGTACGATCCTTCTATGTCGCCAAAACTGACACATAAGAATCAACTGCCTTATGAAGACAGACAGATGCAATTAGTATTGGAAGAGGACGATACCAAGGATTTGGTGGGTAGTTCCTTCTCCTCATCTGCCCAATGCTTACAATTTCTGAAGATAAAGCGCAGACGCGAAATGAAGAACTCAACATTCATCGCTAGATCAGAGCTCCCTCAGGTGCAAGTCGCTCTTCGAGCAGACGATGTCGGTGCATCCAAGACGGATGTAGAGCTTGAGAATTGGTTCAGGCTACAAGACCTGCAGACGCCGCACAACTTTAATGACGAGTTCGATAACGACTATATCTTCACAGAGGTCCAGGAAGCCGCCAAAGTGACGTACACATGGGATGACAAGAATAGGCCGCGCAAGCCTAGATACTTCAATAGAGTGCATACTGGATACGAATGGAACAAGTAGGTCTTCATTGGCAACGATACTTCACAGCTTACGCGACTGACAGATACAATCAAACACACTACGATCAAGACAATCCACCTCCAAAGGTGGTTCAAGGATATAAGTTTAACATATTCTACCCAGATCTTATAGACAAGACAAAAACACCGACGTACAAAGTCATCAAGAACAAGGACAATCCAGACATCTCGACGGTCGTCTTCATTGCAGGTCCGCCGTATGAGGATATAGCCTTTTCGATCGTGAATAGAGAATGGGAGCATTCACACAAACGGTGGGTGTTATTTGCATGGATAGGATCACCCAACTCATTCCTCATCTAGTGGCTTCCGATCGACGTACGACCGAGGCGTAATGCAGCTTTACTTCAATTTCAAGAAGATGTGAGTGTGGCTTTGAGAGTATAGCACATGCTGACAGTCATAGATTCTACCGCAAGTAGGAGGACTCCATACGGAATACACATGTACACTATAAATTGTCGCTTAATCCGTGAATCCGTGTGCATTGTGGAATAGATCTAGTTCAGTTAGCGTCAGCTGCAGCATGAGGGCAATTAAGGTTCTCTACTCTGCGCTCCTTTGCGTGTCCAACCGAGGAAGAAGAGCAGCGGCCAGGGAAAATGTGTAAGATCTATATCAGACAGTGCTGTGTTCTTATCATTTTATCTCAATGCCATTTTTCTGCTGGTCAAAATGCTTTCCGGCGCTTATCAACTCCCCACCACCACTCATTGAGTCAGTGGAAGTCCATTTATGAGTTTGCCGGTAGTAGCGGCGACGAAATCAATTAAGAGAGTTCGTGAATGTGAGAATCTCACCAAGATCAGAACGGTTGGTCGGTACGTGCTTTAACTCCACCTGGCGTAATCCAACGAGAAGAACAGTGTAACGCAGAGCCAGCTGCCGCTGCTGGAAATCTGCCACGACAAGAAGCTACTCACAATTAACCTCGAAAATTGCCTGCCTACTTCGTGGATTGACTCGCGTAGTGATATACCAGAAGTCAACGACACGGTAATGATCATTGGAGAAGTAAACAAGGTGGGGGTTTTCATTCCATATTATTTATATCTGACAACCCCTAATTAGTTCACAGAAGATCTCGCCTTCGATGGCACCACAATCACAGTCAATGCATTGCTTTACAAGGTCTGCAACGGCCTGAATATCTCAAAGTGGTCAGACGCAGTAGATGAACGAGGTTGAAGGTAGTATAGAATAAATAGAGAGTCTACAAGTAATTATGTAATTGTCCAAGTACCATGTTGTAATTGTCTTCATCACCGATAGCGAGCAGTCTGCTAGTCAGCTGAATCCAGCTACTTGTGTCTTTAGGATTGATAGACGCATACAACATTCCAAGGTTTCTCAGCGTCGCTTTGTACTTCTCATCTACTGCGTGCACTGGTCTGGAGACGGCAGTGATGAGATTCTTCAGCAGCGCTTCAGTGTATGACGACGGGACGTTATCGCTGTACTTCTCAGCAATTGGCAGTTGCGATAAGGAGAGCAGGATGTCAGATGACAGTCTTAGACACTCCATGTCGTTGTACTTTGTTGCGAGATTAGCAATAGAGCACACCTCGGACCTCCAAACACCCCTTGATGAGTAATCGATGGCAGCTACATCTCCATTCTTGAGGATGTTCGACACCGCCTTTAAGAAATTTCTAAGCGAGCGCGTGTCGACCTTCGTGATTGCGAATTGCTGGTTGATCCACATCAGGAAGGGCTTGGAGGTGACCAGGTTGGTTGCAGTTGTTGGGTTACTGGTTAGCGTTATAGCGACCTCCTCAATAAGTGTTTTGATTGTTGTGTCCTCAGTCGATGCCTCGTATAGCGTCGCCAAAACATCCCAATTGTGACGACGTTTCATCATCTGCCAGTCATAAGACGACTTGACTCCGTCTCTCAGCAACTTCAAGATCCATCCTCTCTCCCACCTTCTGTCCTCGTTGTAACTGAGCAAGAGATCAAAGAAGAGTGGTACGTTCTTCACGTCCAGCTGAGGACGTTGCAATAAGAATCTCATGATCAGTGGGTACGCGTGGTTAGATGGGTTGACTATCGCTCTTGCAGCGTGTGATACGAAGGCAGTAATCAGCGTCGGCTGTCGAGGTACTTCCTCGTGTGGTTCATGCTCCGGTATCGTGTTGCGGAAGTGCTGAAGCAAGTATTGCAGCTCAGCCTTTTCGGTAAAGTTGCGCCTCTGCAGGTCGTTGTTAATAGATGATCTGGAGGCACACTAGATTACTCACGTTCAAAAGGGAGGCGAAATGCCCCAGCAGATGCAGCGACGCCTTTCTGATGTCCGGACGGCGTGATGACAGGCCCATGATAGGAACGGCAACTATCGAATATCTGAAGAGCTCGAGGAACTCGAAATCAGTGAGCGTCTCGTCCATGAACACACTCGAAAGCAGCGCCATCAAGAACCTCGGATCATAAAGATTCTCTGGATGCTCAACGCCCCCGATATTGCTGAATTCATTCGAGAAAGACAGTCTGTTGGGGAAAGAGAGACACGTGTTGAATATCTTGTTACTGTCCAATGAGATGACTGCATCAATTGCCCGATTGCTAGAACTGGCAGGTGCAAGCGCCGAAGGCGGTGTCCAGACTCTCGTAATCGCAACAAGAGACTGTCTGCTCGTGCGCTCAAAGAGGTTGAATATATCCAGGATGAGTGTGTCTGATGGATGTAACGTAGCGTTGTAAATGTTGACGAGCGGGTTTATCTGAGCCAGCTGACAAAGCGCTGTAGGAGACTTGTAAAATAGCACGTGGATGAATTCAACAACGCGTTGTTTCGTGATGTCGACCTTAGAGGACACGTCTTTGAACAGATCAGATCCGTATACGTATTGCAGCAATGACAGAACGAGGTGAGGAGGTGGCTGAATGAGCTTCAAAAGCTCAGTTGCGAATTGCATGACAGGGCCCTGCGATAGACCACTTTGCGTAGCTGTAATAAGGAAAGACTCGACATCGTCCTCGCTAAGTCTGATTCTAGTGGCAGTATCCAGCAAGTCGACCATAGCAGCCGCATCTATTTCTTCTTCATGTTTATCGACAACTCTGACAAGCTTGTCGAGAATATCTGTGAAAGCTTTCTTGAGGAATGTATGCGACTCGTCAAAGACCGACAGAGTACGAGCAAGCTGACTGAGCAGTCTGCACGACTTTGGACTGAAGTCTGACCTCCACTGAAGTTGAGACAGAAGATCACTAGTATCTATGGATGACCTAAAAAGAGCAAAAACGTGTTCGATAGACACTGAGGTACGTTCCTCATCTATGACATGCTGTATGGCAACCGCAGCCACCTTCTTAGCCAGCTCCACCTCCTTGTCTTCGAGCAAAGCTCCGAATTTGATACCCAGGGCAACAATGTTAGCGTACGCAGCCGCTGATGATCTTGGCAGGTCATTGCTATCCGTCTTCTTGACTGACTTGTAGAATGCGCGCCTAAATTCAGGAAATCGTGTGATCAGCATAGCAAGGATGGAATCCTGCTTTGCCGTTTGAGGTAATTGGATTTTCTTCACCTCGATCGCCTTAGGTTTGAGGACGCTTTCGAATCGAGAAACGGCAGTAGTAGCGTCACCTTGGCTGAAATTGCGAAGTGGCAGCAGACGCTCAAGGAAGATATAAAGCTCCTCAAGAACGACATCATCCGTTGTTTGGAAAACGACGTCGATCAACGTCTTCAGAGAAGAGGGTCTATCGCAAACACCAGCAACGGAGTCAGAGTACTGGCTCTGATTCAGTATCTTTAGTATTTGCGTAAAGGTTTCAAGGCTGTCGGGAATGGTTGCAGCTGACTTCATCAGCGCGTCGTCCAATTGCTGGGGGTTGAAGAATGGTATCCAGCATATCATAACCTTCTCATATTCCTGTGATGCAATGTAAGCGTACTCCATGTGTCAGCTGCAGCCGTACCTTCCAATGCTTCGAAGAGAATTGTGTTGCTGCTTGGCCAACAAAGTCATCCAGTTGACCAGCGTACTCTTGGTTGACGTTGTCTATCTTCTTCAGCTCGTGAGTAAGCTGCTTCAATGCTAAGTAGACTGTTAGAATTCTCACAACACCCAACTTCAAGCGTTGACTCACAAATAGACAAGCTGTGCTCTATGTTCTTGATGTTGAAAATTTCAAGTAGAGTACGAGATTGCAAGATGCACTCAACGACAGCTTTCTCTTCGTCCTTCCTGGCGTGTCTGAGAAGCTCAACCAAAAGAGCAACGACAACATCTCTCCCGCGTTCATCTGACAGTCTGTGGATGAGGAACTGTGCGGATCTGGAATGCGAATAGTATGCCAAAGCACTTTGCTTCATGTAGTCCCGAGACACGACATCATTGAGAGCCTCGGGAGTAATATGTGGAACTAACAAGTCAAAGCGACTAGTGACCTCTTGCGTTCCGTCAAACTTGATAGATGCAAAAACGTTTTGTTCGACAGGATCCAGACTGTACATGATAGCTGGCAGGTCGGTATTGTCAATGCTATCGATATCAGAGACCTTCTTTGGAGGCTTGGTGAGTCCCTTGAGCTGCTTCTTGATGATGTCGGATTGTGTGCGCGTATTGACGCCGTCATGTCCATCGCATATCTGTCTCAACCAATCTGCCAGGCGCTTCACGATACCATTTAGTGAGCTCTGCTTGCCAGCTAATCCAATGATGAGGTTGCGAGCATATTTTGCTAACTCAGCCGCAGTGTCGTCATTCAGCAGCTTCTTGGACACCTGGTAGTTGAGCTGTTCAAGCAAGGTGTGAATGAGAGGCGATGGGAGTAATGCAGGTAGATCTATATCAGAATCCTTGCTTATGAGTTCACGCATCTGCTCCAAGTATCTATATGGTGTTTTGAAGCATCTGAGGATGCAGCTATCGACGAAATCCAGACTATCAGCAGTAAGGTTAGACAGCCACAGATGAGTCTCTGATCTGTCATGTTCGAACAAAACGCTGTTAGACAAGAAATTGGAGGCGATCTCGCTCGTGGCGGTTCTTATAAAAGAGTGTTGAGTGTTGATGTTTAGCTTCATAATAGCCTTGAAAGCGCTTTCTGTGCCGACTTTAGATGCGACATTGTAGACATCGCTACCTTTCAACAGACGCAGAGCATGCAGCTGACTCAAGGCGTCGAAAGAGTCGAGGTTTGGATCTGCCAGTCCTCCTGAGAAGAGCAATTTGGAGATGTCGATCTGAGCTTCCTGGAAAGCTAAAGGAATGACTGACTGATATTGATATAGCAATCTCAGGGAGTTCTCCAACAGCATCTTGTTCTTGGTAGATTCTTGTGACACAGCGAAGTGCGCTATCACTTTACCTTCTGGTAAGCGCTTCGATGCCTCGCGCAAGAGCTCTCTGCGACGTCTGTGCCATTGTCCGTCAGCCTCAGTCTCTTCCAGAGCTATAGCTGCATCTAGCATTGCTTTCTGTACCGCATCAAGTTTTGAGAGTACCTTTGTGATAGCGAGTGCAATGCAGTGCTGTACGAGCTGCACTGGCGTAGATGAGTGAAGACCTTTGGTGAAGTTGGCTTTCTGCACGATCGTTGGGACGATAGCCTCGATCATACCGTTCAGCGGTGGTGGCGACGACTTGTAAGATCCATTTTGGTGTTTGAAAGAGTCAACTGGCGCTGGTAAGGATACTGCACAGGCGAGGTATGAGATGTTCGATATCCATCTAGACGATAAACGCGGCTCAAGAGTCAGGCTTGACTGCTTCCAGTAATGAGACGACAGCTCTGGACATGCTGCAAGAATAGACAGTGCCAGATCAGCATTCAGCTCGCTGTCGCCAATACGAAGATTCTTGAGAACACCAAGCAGTTGACGATTATAGAGTCTACCGGTAGCGGTCACCTCGCCTTGTTGCTGTTGTTGGCGCGGGTAGTAGCCGTCGTCTTTGAAGCACAGCGCGAAGCCTGGTCTTGTGCACAGCGACTTCAGATAGACATGGACAAGCTTAGCTGGAACGCGCTCGGTCTCATCGTCACCCTCATTGCCGTTTCTGTTGTACAGCTTCAGCAAGTGGTCGACAGTCTGCTCATTCCACACTGAGAGCTTTACAGATCTTGATACGCGACCGTCTGACCAGCAATCGTGCCAAATTTGCAGGAACTTTTGTATCACGAGGAAGTGGTCTTGTGCAAGCCCCTTGAAGAGCTGCTGGTTGATCTCTTTCTGTGACAAGTGCATGTTGATGAGATACGGATTGGAGAGCGCGGGCGAGATGAAGACGAGGTTGAGGAGCATGTAGAGAGTGCGGATATCTGATAGCGTGTGAGCGTTGTCAAGGTCAAAGACTGTGCTAGCCCACCTGCTCTGCCGATTGGATCGTTATCACCATCGCTTGACTTCTTTCTCCGCATGTTGAGCAGCTTTGGCACGAACTTGGGCGATCGTTAGCTACAAATACGGTAACTTCTGACCACCCACCTTGTATGACCAGCCAAAGTTCTCCCAAATGGTGCGCATTTCCTTCTGTACACCAATCCGACCGGCAGCTTCAGCCATAGCGAGAGTTAGCTTGAGCGACGACAGAATGAGATCGTTCTTATTATCGCCCATGTACTCTCTAAGGAAAGACTGCGACTTGATAGCCTCATTCAAGATAGCGAGTGCTGCAGGATGCAAGTGTGTATGCGACGCTGCGACATTAAGCAAAGCGGCGATAGTGGTGAGAGGGAGGGGTAAAGACGACGCCAATTTGTGCTCCTTGGATGTACATGAGATTAAGTACTTTGCTCAAGAGAGAAGACTGACCTGATGGCACAACTCCCAGCAGCGGAAGAGTTCAGAGGCATTAGGAGATCTGTGCAAGTAGTCCAAAACGAGCTTGTAGCGTTTATCGGAAAGCGGGAGATCTTGTGGGACGGAGATAGCGCTTCTGAAGGCGGTCAAGAGATCGCGGATGCCGGAGAGAGATCCCTCGTGTGCCGATGCTCTGTATGCGCCGCCGATCTTGGTAATAAAGTCTAAACCATCTGTGAATTCAATCTCTGGTTTAGGACGCTTCGCTGGAGGCGGCGTCATTGTAGTGGACAAAGGAGGCAGAGAGGCGTGATGAATAAGTTATTATCATCTGCTTATCGAATTAGAGTGTTAAAGCTCAAAAAAATTTAAAACTTCCAGTACCTTCCGATGCGTCTATCTCTTGTAGCAATCACTTGCATCTCGACTATCATCTCAACTCGACTCAGAAATGGCCACCACTATTCGCAACATCAAGAGCGTGCTTCCAACTCTCGACAGAATCCTCGTGCAGCGCTTCAAGCCACAGGAGAAGACCGCTAGCGGCTTGTACCTCCCTTCGTCCTCGACGTCGTCACCGCTTCCAGAAGCTACGGTCATCGCTACCGGTCCAGGCATTAGAGACTCTAAGACTGGTGACAACGTACCAAATTCAGTCAAGGCTGGCGACAGAGTCTTGCTTCCAGGCTGGGGCGGTTCATCCATCAAGGTTGGCGAGGATGTGAGTATGATAGTGGTTTAATAGCAAACCATGAGTTACTGACTTATATTACTACAGGAATTCTTCCTCTTCAGAGACTCTGAGATTCTCGCAAAGATCCAAGAGTAAAGCCATACAATTGCATAGAGTACATTCACACCAATAAGCACCACTCAGCGCTATATTTGATTAAAATGGTTATTCATTAAAAAGTCATTTTCTATTTAAAACATGTTTAGGGATATAAATCGTTTTTTCGTAACAAAGGAAGGCGCGGCAATCGAAGACGCTCATGCTGAGAAACCTTGTGACTCACGGTCATTAGCGAGAGCCATAGCGTTCTGAAGCTTGACTTGACGCTCTTGATCGAGTGATCCGTTTGCAGACGTTGCTGCAGCTGGGTTAGTAGCTTGGAAGATGGTGAGACGTTGCTTGAATCTGACAAAGACATCAATAGAGTCAAGAGGAGATTCGAAAGTCAATTCTTCTTCAAGTTCATCGTCATCCTCGTCATACTCGTCGTCTCCAAGATCAGCGCCCATGCCTTTGCCTTTCTGTTGTTGCTCTGCTGCCAATCTTGAAGCTTCAGCGGCGAGAATCTCGAGGTACTCGTTGTCTTCATCGACGATATCACCCTCATCGTCTCCACCGTCGACGTCGTCAGCTGCAAAGTCGAAATCCTCTTCATCGTCTTCTGGGAACTCTCCAGCTCTTTCTTTGAGCTCATCGCGTTCTGCAATAGCCTTTGGCAATTGCTCAATGATGTCGAGAAGCGCAGCAAAGAGCTGTGGCCAGCCGGCTTGCACCGATGGCGGTGTCTGGTCCACGCTCAGTTGCATGAGCGAGCACACACCAACGACGACAAGCTTCTTGTCGTGCACTCTTGAGAAGAGATTGATGTTCGTCATCCAGGCGGTGAAGAACGTGGTCGTTGCACCAGCTTGTTCGAGAATCGAGAGCGTGATCACTGGGTTGTAGATGAGAGCGTTGATGACGGTCTCGAGGAGATGGAGACGGAGTGCCTTGGTACGTGTGATCTTTGGATCGAGCTGCTTGATTGCTGTTCCGATGATAAGAGGGAGTGCCTGTGTGCCTTTGTCAGTCACAGCACAATATCAATGTATGCCAACTCACCTCATCAACTTGGCCTGGCAAGTGAAGAAGAACCGATTCAATCAATTGAGAAGCGACAACTCTGTCCGTTTCACCGAGTTGCTCAGATTCCATTGCGGTAGCGTAGATGTCTACTGCCATTTGCCTGTACGTTGGGTTTTGTGCAAAGACAGGTGCTCCGTAGCTGATGAAGTTGTCCAATGATGGCAGCATCTCCGAAAGGTAGTCAACACCAGAGCTCTTGAATGACTGGTAGAGTGCTTCGAACACTGGCCAGAGATCGTCAGGAATAGCTCTCATGAAGAATGTCAAGCAGTCAACGAGCTCGAAGATCTCATCGTACAACTCGATAAATTCATGCTTGATGGTGAAGACGACCAACTGAGTAGAGATTGATGAGATTTCCTTCAAGATTGATTGGCTGTTTTCTAACGATCTGACCAATTGCTGGAGTGTCTTCATAGCTCCCATAGCAGCCATGATCTTGTCTTCACCAGCATCGACGTACTGATCCATGTCTCCTTGAGGAGCTGACTCTCTGATGCTGACTTGCTCAGTCATGATTCTCATGTACGTTTCACCGAGGTGTCTTGACACGTCGACGGCGAATGGGATCAGTTCGTCACCGAAGTCATCCACGATTCTCTCCATTGTTTGACTCAGAATATCGAGATCGACCTCATCAGACAACTTGAGCAGATCTTGAACAATCTTAGCGATGCTTGGTGCCATAGCAGCCTTGACTTCTGGGTGTTGAATTTGCTCAGTCAAAGCCAGAGCAGCAAGAACTCTGACAGGCAATTGGCTGTCTGAGATGGCGTTGACAACGGCTCTAAAGTGCGCTTCGAGGTTAGACTTGTCGCTCCACTTGATATCCCAAGTTTCGTATTTCTGGACCATTTCGCATGCAATGAGTCTCATAAATGCAAACTCGGAGGTAAATTCTGGCAGAACGTGGTTAACGAACACTGACTCCATCATACCGCCGAACTTCTTTGAGCTCATGACGATGGAAGAGAGTGCAATGAGGATAGAGAAAGCTCCGTATCTCTCTTGAGGTGTCTTGTTTGACGTGAGGACGCCGTTGACGAAATGCAAAACATCTTCGAATGTAGCTTTAGTTCTGTTTCTTGTGAGTGAGAGTAAGAACGAAGTTGCAGCTGAAGAGGGGCTGTTGAAGTTTTCGAGTGGGTCGATGGAAGTTCTGATGAACTCTACTGGATCATCCTCGAATTGCTCTGCTTGAGCTTCAGTGAAGATGACTTGAGGGAAGACAAATTCTGAAACAATCTGCGTAATGTGTGGCTTGAGCAATGACCAAGTCGACTTTGGCTTGATGCATTCGCTCAGATAGTCAAAGATAAAGTACTTTGACTTGCTAGACAACCACAAGCCCTGCGTGCGGTGCTTTTCAATGAGTGCAAGGTATGATTTGAGGATCTCTGGCGCGAAATTTTCGACAAAGGTATTAGCAAATGGTCTGTACTCTTGAGAGCGCGAAGAGAGCTGAGATGGGCTACCGAATCTAGCAAACAGTCTATTGAGGCAGTAGAAGGCGTGTTTCTTAGCCTTGAACCACGGGTTGCGCTCCTTCTCTTCATCGTCAGCCGGGAGTTGAGCAGCAGAGAACTCTTTGTTGATGGCAGCCAAGAAGAGCGTACCCCATTCGACGATGGACTGTTGCTGGTGCTCGCTGAGGTCGTGCTGGATGGAAGCTTTGTAGATTTTGAAGATAACGTGCAACATGGAACCGCACTCGGTCGCGTCTTGAGTGACGGCGGTCTTACCAGTCTCTACGAGGATAGGGAAGGTCTTTGATACGATCTCCTTCATGTATTCCTTCTTAGTAGTTCTGAATCTCCATGCCTTAAGAATCTCGTGCAACGCGAGTTGACCAGCGAATTGCTCTGCGGCATTTTGTGACACGAGGAGCTGAAGGACGTTGTCGAGGAACTGTGGCCATTGGTCGGGCACGTCCGAGCTCACTATTGTGCCGATGATGTTGGCGATTTGAACTCTGATAGCAGAGCTGGTGGATGCTATGAGGACGTGCAGGATGTTCTGTTTGATGGACATCTTGTCGGTTTCAGAGATGACGCTCTGGTTTGGACGCGAACGGGCAGCATCCATGTCCCAGCTTCTGGAGATACGGTTTTTGAGGTAGACAGCGCAAGCTTGCTGTGTAGCGCTGTATTGGGCGTGAGATGAGCAAGTCGTGTTCAAGGCACACCCACAGATCCTGTCCTTCCGCGATGATTTGAAGAGTTGCAGTAGGGAAACCTTCCTGCGTCTCCAAGCTACGGAGCTGGAGCTCAGAGCTTTTGCGCACGTTGACGTCTGGTGAGTACGTCGACTGGAAGAGTTGCTGGAGCTGTGCGGCGTCCATGGTGTGGTGGAGAAGCGAAAGCAAGAAGACACGCTGAGATTCCTGGGTCAAAAAATGTGACGAGATGGAGAGATGGAAGGTGAATTGTGGGTAATTGAGGGTCTGTGAGCACGATGAACACGCTCATCTCTCGTCATCTCTATTACTTTTGCTACCACACCAATTATGATTTAAAGCGGGCATATTCAGAATATCTTTTACATAAATTTGAAACAACAAACACTCTACTAATATTCAAACTAGCTGTGGTATTCCCTAAGCTCCCTTTGAAACCTTGTCCATGACTGCACAAAGTTAGGGGGTGCACTGTACGCAGCAGGGACTCACCAGTATCGTAAGCGCGTTCGGACTCGTCTGTACATTGGATATCGAACGCAACGCCGTTGAGCTTAGCTCTGAGAGCGTCCTTGGAGGAAGCGTACATCATCTTTTGCTTGACTTTGGCGTTGTCTGGTGCCCTACGAGTTGTGTAAGAGGTGTCTATACACAGCCAAATAACCCACCAAGCGTAGAAGAGAATCTTGTTACGAACACCGTCCTCTCCTTTTTGGTATTGGAAATCATACACAGCCCAACGTGGCTCTGCCTCTGGGAGATCCTTCAAGAACTCGTCGTAGTCCTCGGAGCTCGAGGTCTTCTCAAGGACGATAGCCTTGCCATCATCCGAGATCTTGAGGATCATGTACTTGCACTTCTTGCCCAACTTGAGGTCTTGGAATGCGTTCAAGCACTCATCTGCAACGGCGACACCTGATGACTGTTGATATCATGTGAGAATGTATTGCTTTGTTTTTACTCTCTTCTAACCATTTTTATTCACTTGAGAATTACGAAGGAAACCAGTTGAAACGCTACGTCAGAAATATGAAATGAAAAATAATAAATTAAAATAACGGTCGTGTACATCATGTAAATATTAAGCTATAGCTATGGAACATATACTATTCACATCTCTTGTATGGCGTTGTCGATATCGAACACCTCGTTGTTGAGGTCATTGAACAATTTTCGTTTGAACGGGCTTTCGTTGAAGTTGGACGGCGTCATGATGATAGAGTGCTCAGCCGACGAGCTCGAGTAGTTGAGAGGGGGTGGTATAGAAGAAGACGTGGACATGGCGTTGATAAAGGCGTGTGAGGTTTGGAACTGAGGTGTGAGTTTGACGGGCGACTGTGTCTCAACGCCGAACGTTGGAGACGAGAACATATTCTGGTGTCTCCACTGATCGTCTGTCATATCGTCAAGCGCCAGACGTGGCGTTATGCCTAATCCGCTGCTCAGCTTGGACTTCCTGGTGGAGTGCATGATATTGGCTGGTGTCGCCATCGTTGGAGAGGCTGCGTTGCTGTCGTTGAGCTGGCTAAGCTGAATAGGTGATGGCTGCAGCCCAAAGAACAGGTGGTTCGCGTTCCTTGCATATGGCAATCCGTGTATGAACCGGTCATGATACGTAGCCGTAGGTGCGAGCTCAGGCGTCTTTGGTGACAGCTTGTGCTTCTTCGTCTTTGATAGCGTGAATTCCGACTTTGCTCTACGGAGCTGTCTGCGTTTGCGGATAAGAGCCGATTTGGCGTCGTGATTGACTTGTAATTTATCGTTAGGGGCTTCGTCGTCGTCGGACATGTAATTGACAAGGAATTGAGGCGTCGCTGGAGCTGCTGGTGGTGGTGGAGCCGGGTAACTGTGATTGTGATAAAGAGGAGGTCTGTCCATGTTCCTAACCAGCATTCTGCCCTTGCCTTTAACGAACTGTGGCTCTACGTGAGCGTGCGCTTCGTGCATGGAATCAAGTGATTGCTTTTTGGTCACTGGCGTCGGTGTGGCTAGCGAAGTCGATGGCCTCGACATTTCGTCGTCGTCGAGATCAAGTGGAGGCAATAAGGATTTCGTGGGCGTTGATTGCGTCTTTCTCTGTGACCACCAGGTGCTGCGCTTGGTGTACTTTCTCTTTGGCTTCGTCGTCGCACTTGCGCTCCCAGAAATGGATTTGGATGATGATGGGTGTAATCTTCAAACCTCAGGAATGTGCACTAAAATGGAAAGCAGTCTAACTCACTCTGGCTTCACCACGCGGAATTTGTCGGTTATTCTCAGCTGCTGCTTCGGTGCCATACACAATCGATATCGTTGATCGCCGCAACGAATCAATCAAAGCAAAGCTTAGGTGGAGTTCTCAGACAAATCAAAATTTATATGAATTGACTATCCAAAAACTTGTTGTAATCGTACAAATACCCCTCTTCACCGTCCTCCTCTATCACTGGCAGCTCCGCCTTGAGGCTCTCCATCGACTGACCTCCCAATGACGCCAGCTTGAGATCGAGTTCTGTCACGTACGGCTGTAATAATTTAAGTATTGTGTCTAGTATTAATACCATACTACCCACCTTGTTCCCAGCCACTCCCTCAAACGCTTCCCTCACCTGGTCCCTGTCCGTGCTGTCCTCCATAATATCGACCATATACCTCACAAACTCCCTGAAACTAACGTATCCATCCAGCTCACTCTCTTTGGCCAACGTCTCGTGTATCTCGATCATCTCGTCCTCCTTTCCCCGGCTGTTAGCAAAGTTGACCGCGCCATCTAAAGTCTGACACACAGGATACGTAATACCAAGACTCGCGAGCGCGGCGCCGAATTCACCATATGACAGGCAATTACTGTCATCCCTATCAAAGTACCTGAAAGTGCTTTCTGCATCGCATTGCGTAAGAGTGTGATCATAGAGGTCTGCTGACGACATACCGAATTCTTCCAGCTTGTCGGGTGTAACATTGCTGGCTTCTCTCGAGACAATCTTGGGCGTTTGGTTAGAAAAGTCATCAGTGGACATCCAACACCCACCTGATTCTCCAGGAAGGCCAGCTTGTTTTTGAGATTCAGTTGCACCAGCTCAAACTCGAATTCGAGGTCATCGAAGGAGAAGATGGTGTAGTCGTTCTCCTCAATGTTCGCCTCCAAGCAGTCCTTCTCGAGGAGGTACAGTTCTCCGTGTAGCTGCTGAGCCAGCGGATCCATTCGTGCTTGTAGGTCTTTCACGATAGCGAGTTGCGACTTGGGCTTGTTAATGAGAACCATCAATCATCATTAAACCCACCTCTAGCCTGCCGTCTAATTCGCCGATAGCGACAGTGATCCGCGACAGAGACCGCTCGAATGAGTTGGCTATCTCGGCGAACGACCTGCGCAGAAGCTCTTTGATGTCTCTGATGCGTGCATTGATGGCTCTCGACCTGTTAGCTTCGGCGTCTGCCATGGTGGCCCATTTCTCGTCCAAATCCTAATAATGGAATTGAGCATGCCTGACTCATATAAAGACAGGATACTCACAATCAGACGCACCCCCGCTGGAGGTTCATATGGTCGGAGCTTGTATGTCTTGAGTTTAGTTTGTATGTTGCCAAACAAAGCCGTGCAATCAGCCTTCTCCGACACGTAATTCCTCTTCGTAGTCTTCTTGTGCTCTGCAAGCTGTGCACTCTGCAATTTAACGTCTGCGTAGCTGTCCGCTGGAGGTGAGCTTCCCCATTCAACCTGTATCTGTTCCAGTGACCACAACAGCGCTCTGACCTTGGCTTCGTAGCGGTTTGAAGCTTGCCAGACACTGGCCATGACATCTGCGAATGCTGCTACACGTCTTGCGTTCGTCTCTTGGCGATCCATCGACGAGAAGGCATGGAAGTATGACGCAACGTATGTCATCGTCGAGCGTTCATCTGGCCTTGTGCACAGATCTTCGACGTCCAGGAGTTGCTAGAGATGTATTGAGCGATCACATTGGACATTTTCGGAGATCACCCACAGGTATACCCAGGTGCTGTTCGGCAGTGTCGAACGCAAGCTTGGTGTTCCCGAAACGGTCTGCTGGATCTATCGAGTAGTAGTCGAGCAGGTCTGGTCTGTGACAGTGTATCAAGGCGCACAGTGCCAGACCGTCTACCCAACTACTGGTGAAGTTCTCCACACTGACATCCGCGTATGGCGCTGTCTTTCTCTGACACCACAATAGCAATCCTTCTTTCGCCTGAAGACCTTCTTCGCTGAAGACGCTTGCGTTAGATGTTTCATGTCAATTACCACCCAAACACACCTGATCTCCGCAATAGTAAATCTGAGAATGAGGGTCCATATCATGCCCAAAATGAGTTTCAGATTCTGATCCATTATGTCTGTACCGTGTGAGTTGTGTGTCAATGTAGATGCTCCTACGCACCCTCTGGTCCAATGTTAGTCAAGACAATCCCTCGCGACCTGATGAAATCGAGTGCCTTGGTGACGTTTTCTGCCTTTTGAACGCGCATGCGAGGGTTTATATTGTATCTGCCTAGAGTGACATCTCCTTGATTTACTCGTCAGCGTTGCTCTTGCTCTCAATTCAAATGACGGATGCCTCACCCATGATCTCCATGAGTTGGATCAATCTCACGCCGTTACTGAGATCGCGCGCTAAATCCGTCATTGGTTCAATGTTGTATGCTTCCAGCTTAGTATTGAGCCATTTCATGAATGCTGTACGCGTATTAGATGTACATCTCTCCACAGCAACACGAAGACGTACTTTTGGCTTGGACAGTCTCCCACTGCCTATCCTCTGAATAAGATTGAGAACGCGAATTCGACCTCGAGTGTCCGAAGCTCCTCGATCTCTCCAGCACGCTTGTCATTTGGGTCGTTGTGGATTATGAACGCGTTTACGAGATGGAAGTTGGCGAGAAAGATCAAAACACAACGAATACAAAAAACTCAAATTTAAATCTAGCTAGCGTATAATTACAATTCACTCAAATTAATCCCTGCTCCTTGATCTTGGAGACGACCTCGTCCACCGAGTCCACCTTCTGTCCGCCGGAGCGTTGAGCGGGTTCTGCGACCTTGATAGTCTCGAGCCTGTTGGTGAGATCTACAGGGAGATCTGCCTCCTTGATGGTCTCGATTGGCTTCTTCTTGGCCTTCATAATGTTGGGCAGAGAAGCGAAACGAGGCTCGTTGAGTCTGAGATCTGTGGTAACGATCATTGGAAGATTTCCTTCGACGGTCTCCAAGCCACCATCTATCTCTCGCGTGACTGTCGCCTTGCCATCTGCGAGCTTGAGCTCCGAAGCGAATGTAGCCTGACCGCAATCGAGCAATCCAGCGAGCATTTGACCAGTAGCATTCTCATCACCGTCAATGGCTTGCTTACCCATCAAAACCAGCTCGTACTTGTCCCTGTCGATGAAATGCTTGATCGTCTTTGCGACTTGCAATGGCTCCACGTTGTGTTGATCGCCGACTTGGACGTGAATAGCCTTGTCTGCTCCCATAGCGAGCGCAGTACGCAGCGTATCTGTCGCTTTCTGAGGACCGATAGTAAGAGCGGTAATGGATTCAACCAGGCCTTTGTTCTTGGTATCTCTCAATTGAATGGCCTCCTCTACTGCGATCTCATCGAATGGGTTCATTGAATGCTTTACCGTCGTGTCCACACCTGCGAAATACCAAAGTTAGCCATTTCGGACAATTGCAGCGCTATCGCTAACCTTTTCCATCGGGATTGACGCGGATTTTGACAGCGTAATCGATGCAGCGCTTGATTGGCACGAGTACGTTGATGTCGACTCGGCTGCTCGCTCTGAGGAGATTTCTTGCAGTTGGAAACATGGTGGACGGGCTTCAAAGAGTTCCACCAACTCCGATGCAGTAGAAAGAGCGGTAGAGGGAATCTAAAATGATTTTCATATAGCCATACAATCGCCACTTAAATATTTACACAAATGTTCCTCCCTTCTCGCCTCACTAGCCTTCTTAAAGGCTAAACGTCATGAGGCCATCTCCAGTCACGCTCAATGAAATTGCAAAGTCAGTGGCGCATTGCAGGGATATGGTGAGGAGACTGGACAATCCAGCCCATCTCTGCGGCTACTTCTACCCCAAGTACGCACAAGACGACTATTACGCACTCAAGGCATGGAATATCGAGCTAGCGACGATAAAGTGGGTTTAGAGTAGATGCAATGAAGTCCTTCGTCTAACAAGCCCAATAGAGACAGCACAAGCAGAGACATGATAGCCACAATGAGAATGCAGTTCTGGAAAGACGCCATCAACAGCATTTACAGAGGAAAGCCCCCTAAGGAGCCTACAGCTACGGCGCTGTTCGAGTCTGTGCAGAAGTACGAGCTGCCCAAGCAATCATTCATGAACGTCATCGAGGGAAGAGAGCGGGAGCTGAGCATAGAGACGCCTAGGGACTTACAGGGACTCGGTACAGTGCTAGAGCTTACTCAGTCATCCTTGCTGCATCTTCAGCTCGAGCTGCTGCTGCCTCAGTTGACAGACCTCTCTGAAATCGAGAAGGAGAACTATCAGATAGCGCTGAGCCACGTCGGCAAGAGCATCGGTCTCGCGACGCTCCTCAGGGCGCTTCCATACCACGCTGCTAAGGGTAGACTGGTCATCCCTTCAGATGTACTCGCCAATCACGGCGTCATTGAAGAGGAAGTACTGCGCAAGCTCGATAAGCTCGATGGCGCGGCTCTCGACAAGCTCTCTGATGCCACGTTTGAATTCGCGACTGAGGCGAACGACCAACTCATCGCTGCACGGAATCTCGTCAAAGATGGCATACGGAAACCGCTCATGCCAGTCTTCTTGAGCGCTGTGCCCCCTCAGTCATTCCTCACGCGGCTAGAGAAGTATAATTTCAACCCGTTCAACCTGCATCTGCAGCAAAAGTACTGGAAGCTGCCTTGGGACATCTACAAGGCATACAAGACGCATAAATTTTAATAGAGATTGTAAATCACAACTAGATATTGCTTAATGTTGCTCAGATTGTTCGCCTACCCGTAATGACGATGCTTTGATTTGCTGAGTAATGGAGATGCGATGCAGCGCAGACGTGTAGGAGGCTCCCGGATACTCCCACAATTCAAATCTCTCAACATCGCCAAATCTCGGCAATCGCAGGCATTCTGATTGCGTTAGCGATCCTTGATCCAAAACCTCCACGATGCTCCCATTACGTAGATCGCTGTTAAGCAGCAGAATCAGCAGTAGGAGGCTGCTATCCACCACCAGCAGACTCCAGCAAGATCCATTGAAGCAGCCACCAGCGCCATTCGATGCTTTCTCCACCTCCGGCTTAGATCACGCTTTCCTCGAATCTGCGTACGGTTCTTGGAGACAGGACAGCCACTCTGTGCATCCTTCATTCGCCACCTACTTTGAAGCTCTCGAGAACGGCGTCGACCCCGCTGAAGCTTTCGTCCCACCACCAAAACTCGCGGGTGCTCTCGCTGAATCTGCAGGCTCTCCTAAACATACCGATTTAGGCGATCACTTGAAGGTCAGTGGTAATGGCTTGCGTACGATTATTCTTACATTCGACCACAGGCTCAACTCCTCGTTCGCGCTTACCAAGTCCGTGGTCACCACCTCGCCAGCTTGGATCCACTCGGACTCACCCAAACTGACAGAAACAACATGGCTCCAGCTGAGCTCAACATTGAGAGCTATGGCTGGACTGAGCGCGACTTGGATCGTCAGATTAGCTTGGGTCCAGGTATCCTTCCTCGTTTCGCCATCGACGGCCGTAACAAGATGACTCTGCGCGAAATCATCCAAACTTGCGAACAAATCTACTGCGGTCCTATCGGTATCCAGTACATTCACATTCCAGACAAGGACCAATGTGACTGGCTTCGCAAGAGGGTCGAAATCCCTCACCCTTGGAGATACAACATTGAGGAGAAGAGCAACATCCTCGACAGACTCCTCTGGTCTACCTGCTGGGAGCAATTCGTTGCTGCCAAGTTCCCTAACGAGAAGCGTTTCGGTTTGGAGGGTGCTGAATCACTCATTCCTGGTATGAAGGCGCTTATTGACAGAGCTGTCGATCACGGCACCAAGCACATCACTATCGGTATGCCTCACCGTGGTCGTCTTAACGTCCTCTCCAACGTCATCAGAAAACCTTCAGAGGCTATCTTTAACGAGTTCACCGGCGCAAACGACGACTCTCAATCTGGCGGTGGTGATGTCAAGTACCACTTGGGTGCCAACTACACACGTCCAACGCCATCAGGAAAGAAGGTCAACCTCTCGCTTGTAGCCAACCCATCTCACTTGGAGGCTGAGAACCCAATCGTTTTGGGTAAGACGCGTGCTCTGCAGCACATTGAAGGTGATGAGGGCAAGGGTGACTCTTCACTCGGTTTGCTCTTGCACGGTGACGGTGCGTTCGCTGCTCAAGGTATTGTCTACGAGACTCTCGGTATGGTCAACCTCCCATACTACGGCACTGGAGGTACTATCCACGTCGTCGTCAACAACCAGGTCGCTTTCACTACCGACCCACAAGACTCTCGTTCAACCGCCTACCCAACCGATATCGCAAAGTCTATCGACGCACCAGTCTTCCACTGTAACGGAGACAATGCTGAGGCTGTCACCTTCGTGTTCCAATTAGCTGCTGACTTCAGAGCCAAGTTCAAGAAGGACGTTGTTATCAACTTGGTCTGTTACAGAAAGCACGGTCACAACGAGTCAGATCAACCATCGTTCACCCAACCAGTCATGTACGAAGCCATCGCCAAGCAGCCAACGGCACTCTCCAAGTACGTCAAGCAGCTTCAGCAAGAGGAGGCTTTCACCGAGACTCAAATGGAGGAGCACCGCAAGGCAGTCTGGTCCAAGCTTGAGGATGCTTTCAAGAACGCACCAAATTACAAACCACATGGTCGTGAATGGTTGAGTTCTTCATGGGAAGGTTTCCCATCACCTGACGATCTGGCCGCGAGAGTTCTCCCAACTGCGACGACCGGTGTCAAGGAAGAGACGCTCGAGAACATTGGAAGAGTCATTTCAACCTTCCCTGAAGGTTTCACACCACATAAGAACCTGGCAAGAATTATCAACAACCGCGGTAAGATGGTTCAAGAAGGAAAGGGTATTGACTGGTCTACTGCTGAATCCCTTGCATTCGGTTCGTTGGCACTTGAGAAGATTCACGTTAGATTGTCTGGACAGGATGTCGAAAGAGGTACTTTCTCACAAAGACATGCTGTTCTCGTCGATCAACAGAACGAGTCGCTGTACATGCCTTTGAACCATCTCGGTAGCAGACAAGCTGGCGTAGTTGTGTGCAACTCGTCACTTTCTGAATTCGGTGCTCTCGGATACGAGCTTGGTTACTCTCTCGTGTCGCCTGATAACCTCACCATCTGGGAAGCTCAATTTGGTGACTTTGCAAACAATGCGCAGTGTATTATTGACCAATTCATCGCATCGGGTGAACGTAAGTGGCTCCAACGCAGCGGTCTCGTCATGTCGCTTCCTCACGGTTACGATGGACAAGGACCTGAACACTCGAGTGGTAGAATAGAAAGATTCCTTCAACTCGCTGATGACAGTCCGTTTGTCATGCCTACCGAGGAAGAGATGGCTCGTCAGCACCAAGACTGCAACATCCAGGTTGTGTATCCAACCACACCTGCCAACTACGTGGGTGTACACTTTGTTGATTGAGTACGCCCAACTAACTCTCACCAGTTCCACGTCCTCAGACGTCAAGTACACAGAGACTTCCGCAAGCCACTCATTCTCTTCTTCAGCAAGTCGCTCCTCCGTCACCCAATGGCTCGCTCAGACTTGAGTGAGATGACTGGCGAGACTCAATTCGAGAGATACATTCCAGAAAACAGTGAGAAGATGGTCGAGCCAGAAAAGGTTCGCAAGCACATCTTGTGTTCTGGACAAATCTACCATACTCTGTACAAGGAGAGAGAAGAGAGACAAGCGTATGACGTTGCCATTTCTAGAGTTGAGCAACTCTCGCCATTCCCATACGACTTGATTCAAGGCCACCTCGATAAATACCCTAACGCTGAGATCACTTGGTGTCAGGAAGAGCCATTGAACAATGGTGCATGGTCGTACGTGTCGCAGAGACTGCTGACGCTGAACAAGAACACCAAGCATCACTCTGAACGCTGGCCACAGTATGTCGGTAGAGATCCTTCCAGCTCGGTCGCTACTGGTTCTAAGGCTGTGCATATGGCTGAAATTAAGAAGATATTGGATGGCGCTTTCTCCACTGAACCTGGAAACATTAGATTTGCTGCTTCGTGGTAGCGTATTAGCGTAATGAAACAGACACAAAAACAAATACAAATACTTTTTGCATGTAAATACGAATATTATAAATGGATTCTGATAATTGAGGGTGTTGCCAAATTGGTGCCGAGAGTGTAGGCGAGTGTGGTTGTGGAGTCGGTGAAGTTGGTGATAGGAAGGGGGGAGAAAGAGAATACGTTTATTTGAATAATCACGTATCGAATACACCTCACAACCGCGTTTCCCTTTCAAATCCAAATTTGGTAGTCCAAAACCACCGCGTCGTCTTTCAATCCGTCTCCATCATATCAAAAACGTGAAGGATCGCCGAAGCGGTAGAAAATCTACCAACGACAAATGTACAAGCCATCTCCACCAGCAAGTCCATCGCCTACGCCGCGTTCGCACACGTCGCATAGCCGTCAGTCATCTCTGACTTCACCCGGCCAACAGACGATTCAATTTGGAGATGAGGAGAGAGACCGCATTAGAGCAGAACAGAGTTTACGCCATCAACTTGAAGGGTTCACTTTACAAGATGTTGATTACGACGAGTACGATGAGTATTCGCTTGAGTTTGGTAGAAACGATTATGGATACACGCCATCTAAAGGATCTGAAGGACATCCCACAGGAGACACGCCTCTTAAGGGTATGATGAATGGTAGTACACCCGCTCCACCATCCTCGTCGCGTGCTTTACTCAGTAAGGAACTCGACAGACTCATTGGCAATAAACCAGTCAATCCTTCCCCTTTCAACCCTTCACGTTTCGGTGGCACTACGTACGAAGAACCTCAACTCAATCACCTCAACCACAGCAGCGCTAGGCTCCCAGATCTTACCGGTCTCACTTATGCGACGGCGTCGCCGGAAAAGGGAAGCACGCACAAACTGCTCTCGTCAAAGCGCACACGCCTAGGCAGAGAGGATGAGAATGTCATTCTCAGCAGCATTAGCAACCTTGAACACAAACTGAGCACGCTCAACGCTGAGAATGCACAATCGAGACAGCGTGTAGCGGATTTGGAAGATGAGCTCATCGAAGCGAGGAGGGAAGTGGCGCGCGCCAGAGCTAGTAGCTCGCAGGAAGTGGAGGAGCATTGGCAAGCCAAGTACAAGGCATTGGCCGATGAGAAGAGGGGTGAGTCCATCGATTCTTGGTGAGACACTGGAAATTAACGCGGTCGGCAGCGCTCGAGGAGATGGCAAAGACCTTGCGGAGTCTGGTGGAGAATCTCAAGTCGGAACTCAACGCTCAAGCTAAGGTTATCGAGGAACTGAAGCAAGACCGCAGCGCGAATGAAGCTAAGCTTGTCGACAAGGATAGACAGATCGGCTGGCTGAATGGACAGGTCGCTAAGCTCAATAAGGACGTCGATGGTCTGTGGAAGGCACTCAATGAGAGCAAGGAGAAAGAGCAAGACAAGCTGCGTAAGGAGAGAGACGCACTGCGGGATAGCGAGTTGGAGAAACAGAGGGAGAAGGAGAGGGAGATGCAGATGAGACAAGACCAGGCTGAGGAAGTGGCCGCTGCTGCTGCTACCACGGATGCCCCTGTCAACACTGCTGCTCCAGCTGCTTCTGCCGACGCACCACCCAAGCTCGTATTGAGACCATTCGGCTCCCATCTCCGCCCTGAACCAGCACCATCATCTTTCTTTTCGCCAACACGAGACAGAGCGGCAAGATCATACCCGCTGACTGAGTCAGCAGAGAAGACAAAGGACGTCGAAAGGGAGGAGAGGAGAGAGAGGGAGAGGGAGAGGGAGAAGGAGGTGCCTGCGATCAACATTGAGGAAAGCTCAGGCACAGCCACACCAAAGACGTCGAAGCGCGGATCCAAGGACAGGTCGGGTATGTATTGGTCGTTGCCTGCATCTTCTGGCAAATCGATGAGAAGGGCATCAGTGGCACCACCTCCAACACCGTCACTGGAATCTAAGGTACACGACGACGGATTCGTTGAAGGGTTGATTGAGCGTATCGGAAAGAGTTCATCAGGATGGGAGAGCAAGGTGCCGCCTCAGACGGTGCTCGCTAGAGTCGTTCGTGAACTCGAAGATGATTTCGCACATTATAAGGGCATTTATGGAGAGATGTCTGAGCAATTCAAAGTACTCGATCCGGCATCGAATGCTAATAAGCGGAGAGTGCTGACACAGCATTTACATCAGGTGATCAGCGTGCTTGAATCTAAGGTAGGTCATGGTACTAATTTGGTAATTGACTGCGCAGACTGACACATGACTTGTCAGGCTGATCAGATTTCTTCATTATATCAACTGCTCAAATATGGAGACAAGAGCGTGAGCAAGACGCCATCGAAGAAGGCTGCAGCTGCAGCTACTGCTAAAAGCTGAAAACGTCGCTTTTTTCTGAAATCAATTGAATGATTCTTTTGATTCTTTCGTCTTGAAGATAGCTCGGCATGTAACGTTGCCGAGGAGAATATCGAGAGACGTAGACTATGCTAGTAATAATAATTTGTATAATAGAATGCTCGATACATGGCTTAGTACATGAATAGTTAAAAATTTAGTTATTGCCGTAGTTGGTTAATTAAGTATGACGTTGCCGCAACTTGGATGCGGTGAACGACCAACAGCATGAGCGATTTGAAGGCGCAAGAAGATCAATTGAAAGCGAAATTTGGTGCATTGAAGCCAAAGAAGGGTGCACCTGGTGCGTTGCTGGGTGGGTAGCGTGTAGTGTACTTGATATGCACAGACTCAATTCGCCGGTACAGGAGCGAACAAGGGAAGACAGTACTTTGATTCAGGGGATTACGCTATGGAGCAGGCGGGCGTGAAGACGTCGTCGCAGCCAGTGGGCACGGCCATACCGAAACCAGAAACGTGGGTTTAATGATGAGTATGGCAAAGTAACGGGAATGGTTTCTAATCGTGGCTGCAGAATCCCGCACTCATCTCCAAGCACCAATTCGAACAATCTGTCTTCGTCGCCTAACTCTGGACAAGTGCCCAAGGAGAGAAGAGGCTCTGGGGAGGTCTGAATGGATTTGGAATGTCGATGGACAGACGATAGACCACGCCAATGTTGTACACGCTGAATAAATTATGATTGCATCTCTCTCCTCGACATTTCAAAGTCAGACGCGTCTTGTTACACGACTTCCATCTCATGGCATCCAAAGCCATCTCCAAATTATTCAACAGCAGCGACGAGACGCTGAACCATGAGCTGCTCGCCGCTAGTAAGATGCACCATCTCCCACCCGAAGAACTCTTCTACAAGTGGGAATCCTACACTTTCAACAATCCCAGCGATAAGCTACTCAGCATCGGCAGCCTGCGCAACTTCAAGCTGCAGCTGCAATCTGAAGCAACGCAGAACACACCAGCTAAGAAGACTGGCTTGAATTTGAAGAAGCGTATCAACCAACCTAACCAATCAACCCCATTACGCGTGCTGCAATCCCCAAATACTCCATCCAGTTATACCCCAACCAACGATAGCACTCCCAAACCTACTCAGTCTTCACAGCTTACCCAGTACTCGTTCGCAGCGCGTAAAAACCCTGGCCTTGTCGTGAACACCGTCAACGGTCACCTCAACGTAGCACCAGGCAACTCAGCATTCGATTCACGCGTCGAGCTCAATTCTACTATGCCAATTGCCAACTTCAAGTACAGATACATGTTCGAGAAACTGTCTGAACGCTCTGCCGTACTCGATGACCGCATCGACTACTTTGCTAACAGAGTCAAGGAGCTCTACAAGGGTGAAGCCAACTTTGATATTGGCGATCCAAGTACCGTGAATATGGTAGGTGATATCGGTCATCGATGTATCGCCTAACACCTCTCAAAGTCACAAAGAATCTGTATCGGCAGAATATGCAAGGAAACTGACACTACAAAGCTCGACGACGACAGCGTCATACTCGAGACTTCAAAGTCTCTCGGCAGCGGCGCTAGAGTGCCTATTCGATTCTCAGACAATTGCAGAGTCAGAGGCGTACCCAAGGGCAGCGGTGGGATTCGGTTGTTCCCTGGTCGAATCATCGGTGTCTTGGGAATTAATAGAGGCGCTGGCTACTTCGGTGTCGAAGAGGTCTTCACGGTGGGTGTAGTCACGAAACCGTTGTTCTTATCTAACTTACGCCCAAGATGCCACCTTTGAGTCCTGTCAGGTCGCCAGCAAGTAAAATGCTGGGGCAGCAGCACTCCCCTGAAAGACTGGCTTCAGCACCAATGTCAGTCATGGTGGCTACTGGTCCATACACGCTCAAAGACGACCTCAATTTCGAGCCATTCGACGCCTTGATGACACAAGTCGAGAAGCGGAAACCTGATGTCATCGTGCTGGTGAGTTATGATATGCCCAGTCTCTGTACAGCTCATAAGTCGATATCATTAGCTTGGTCCGTTCATAGACATGGAGCACCCACTCATCAAAAAAGGTGATATCGATCTACTGCCAGAGGATCTGTTCAAGATGCGCATCGGCAACAGGTTGACGAGAGCATTCGAGGTCGCCAAAGGTTGCACAGCTATCATAGTACCCAGCGTGAATGATTTAATCACTCCTCACGTTGCATTCCCTCAATTTGCGCTTCCTCGTAACAATATGGGCCTGCCAGCTAAAGAGGTGGGAACTGGCTTTTCACTTGAGTGTCACTAACAGCTCCCAAGAGGTGCAAGTGCATCAGCAACCCAACATCGTTTTACATCAATGAGGTGCTCTTTGGTGTGTCTAACATCGACAACGTCATGCATATGCGCGGCCAAGAGTTCTTCAAGAATCTCATAGCAGCTGACGAAGAGCAAGACGCCCAGCCAGTCGCTCTGAAGGACAATATGGGTGGTCTGTGTCGCGACATCATCGACCAGCAGATGTAAGTGTTGCTGCGTGTGCATTCTGCTCCTTCTAACATGCACAGCTACTACCCTCTCTTCCCCCCGCCAAAGGAATACTCAAGCAATCTCAATCTGGACGTCTCGCATTTGGAACTGGCATCATTCCCTACTGGGCTGACTGGCAAGGAGGTTGCCGCCAAAGTGATACCCGATATTTTGATAGTCCCAAGCGTGCTCAAGCACTTTATCAAGAAGGTCGATCAAACGATATGCATTAACCCATTTATGGCAGCAAAAGGAAGGAACGCAGGTACATTCGCTCATTTATCAATACATCCAATGAGCAAGCAGGATTTGATGGCTCAAGAAGGCAATTTCATTCAGCATAATCTGAGCGAGCGTTGCAGAGTTGACATTATCAATATCTGAACTCTCTAGACTCCCTTATTCTTCAGTATCAATTGCTTTGTTGTCTCGTTGATCTCTTGTCTTGATACTTGTAATTTACGCTTCTGATCACCCAGCATTGCTTTACCGTGATTGATCCTGTCGATGAAATCTTGCAAATTCTGTACCTTTGCAGTAACCCTTTCACGTACTTCCATGATAAGCCTTTCAAACTCTTGCACAATCTCAACCCCATCTTGCTTCCACTCATCGAAAGTACACATACGCCATCTCTGCTTGCGCAGCTCAAGCTCAATTCTCTCTCTCTTGTTCAGCAGAGCGTAGGGGTCCTTCTTTGCAGGAGTGAGTGCCTTGTCTTGCGCATTTGGTTGAGCGTCTTTGTCTGTGTGTCTGTTGGTGTCTCTGTGTGCATCTTCTGCAGCTCTCTTGCTCTTCTTGCCTTCTGAAGGAGCACCATTTTTGACACCATCAGCGGTCGTTGAATGCGCTTCTCTCTTCTGGCTCGGCGGTGCGCGCTCCTTGGTAGGCGTTGTGTGCTCCTCAGCCTGGTTCTCAGCAGTGCTGCTACCGCTGCCATCGCTCAACAAGTTCTGTTCTGCACCTCTGTCGATGTTGTTGTCCTTGTCGAGCAGCTTCTGCAAGTCGATCAGACTCTCCATCGTCTCGATATCGATTTGTGACGTTAGAGGATCAGAATTGAGCATGGTGTCATCAGCTGCAGGCAGAGTGTTTAGATCTTGAGTACTAAACAGGTGCTGTTGTTGTTGTTGTTGCTGCTGCTGCTTATGTTGCTCTCTGCCGTTGCCTTGTCCAGAAGACACAGATGAAGCTTTAAGCGTTGATCCAGCTGAGCCATTCGAGGTTGAAGATCCTCTCAGAGTTGAATCTGTCGATGTTTTGGACGTCGCTGGCGATGACATCATGTCCAAGATGCGAGTCCTGTTATGCGGTGAAGCGAACTGGATAGCCTTGTTGTTCAACTCGGCGCTGTCGCGTTTATTGTTCTTGTATTGATTCGCATACAGATTGCCATTGCTGGAGGCGGAGCTCGGTATCGTCTTCTTGTCTTTAGATGGTGAGACTCGATTCGGGATCAGATCCTGCTTAGGCTTCTTGAAGACTTTGGAGTCACTCCTCTTCAGGTCATCTGTACCTGCCCTCTTGCGCCCGTGCTTCGAATATGGCGATGCTGGTGAATCGCCCGATTTTAGAGATGTGGAGAGATGCGCAGAGATGAGAGCTTACGAGTCGTAGACACGAAGCCTGGCTTGCGTTCAGGAGTCTTTGGTCGCTCGGGAACGAGTTTGAACGTCGTAACTCGCGTGTCGCCATCATCTTCATCGTTGTCGATCGATACCACGGGGCCGCGACTGGCTGTCTTGCTGTCTTTCCTGCCTGATGAGAGCATTAGCGGTAGTCAATTTATATCTCTCGTGCGTCTATGCACCGCGCGAAGATGAGCTCATGGTGGTTAGAGATGAAGAGATGCAAGCACGTTGCAGGCGTAGTCTAAGCGGAGAAAAATTGCAATCTATAACAATCATACGATACATACTGTCCATCTATTCACGGTGAAATAATCTCAAAATCAGGTAGGAGCAACTACCGATGAATCTGTTTTGGGTTAGTTTGCGTCATCGTCAGCGGAATTAACCCACCTGATAGCTGACAGACCAGCAACAAAGTAGAGAACAATAGCAATGTAGATGTTGGTCCTGTTGGAGCTATCTTCGCCGTCGACTTCGAATGCACTGGTAGAGGAGAGGATGGCAGCGCCAAGAAGGGCATTCGAGAGTACCCAGCACAGGACCGTGTTCGTACGGAAAGATGCGTAGTAGTCAGCCTGCTTCGTCGCTGGGTCCTCCTTCTCCTTGATCGGTGGAGGTGGATGAGACATGGTGTGCAAAGCATCCTCGTACGCGGCATTAATGTCGGAATGGTCAGTCGGCAACGCGATATCGATCTCTTTGCTGTCCTTCTGCTTCTTGTCACCAGCTACACCTAGATCTGTCGCTACCTTGGTATCACCCTTGGTACCCCATGAAATGTCGTGGGTATTACAGAATGCTTGAGCGTGTGTTAGATATATACCAAAGGAGAATCACACACTCACCATATACGTTGAGGACGTTGATATAACTTGGAGCAATCATGAGATACTGCAAGAAACTGGTGATCATGTGCCATGGCTCGAACTGAGCGGGGGTTAGTAGTGTGCGCGAGACTACTCAGCACTCACGAAGAGGATCGAGGAGATGAAGTACAAGCCATAGGTGGCCGTGATGGAGATGACGATGGTAATGAAGACCTGATCACCAAACAGATCGCTGGCAGTGATGCTGCCATTGTGGGAGTTGATAACATTCTGTATACCGGTGACAGCCAAGTAAATGGCAGCAGCAATCTTGAGCGTGGTTGTCAGATATAGACTCGGCATTCATTCACACACTCACCATGTAAGACGTAATCAAAGCGAATCCAATAAAGGCAGCAAAGTACCCCCATTTACTGCTGTTACCTTGTGGTCTGTTACCCATTGCTTGCAAGAAAGAGAGAGCGAGCAAGGCGATGTACAAGAACTCGAGGATGACGTTAAGAGCCTTGAGTTTCGATTCAGCCTGTTCCATCGATTCGGAGAGTACTCTGAAGACGATGAAGTAGTTACCGATAGCGAACCAACTGAAGACGAGGTTGATGAACTGGTATAGCATCTCGATATGAAGCCAGATCTGTCTGATGACGGTGTGTCCAGAGCGGTAAATGTTGTAGAAGTGGGTAACTGAGTGGATGGCAGCGAAGAAAGAGCCGTTCAACCAACGTCTACGCTGACTGATGAGTTCGGGTATTCTGTCAGGAACATCTGTGAAAGCCTTGGCGGATTTGACGTAGTGCAGAGTCCATTGCATATTGCGCTTGGACACGAGTTCCCAACACAAGATTCTGTCTTCAGCGAGGTACATGTTAGCTGTGAAGATGCCTGCATCTCCACCATGAAGCTTCTCACCCAAAAAGTACTTCTCGAGAGGACCTTGACCATTCTCGTCATTCTGCAGCGCTACCCATCTGTATGCCGAGAAGGCACCTGGAAGAACGGTGATGTAACCAAAAATGGATTCAAGGGGTTTGTCGAGGATGTTTGACATCTTGTACTCGAAGTTCTGCGCAGCGACGAGAGGGTTGAGGAGTGCTGACATGTATTTGCCCTTGAATGTGACAATCTCACCACATGCACCACCCGTGTTGGAGTTGAGATCGAACGACTTCCACAAGTGGTAGATGGAGCGTGGGCCAGGCGAGGTACCAACGTCGAGCAGCATGCACACGTTAGGCTGCAAGCTTTCGCAGAATGCCGAGAAGAACCATCTGTGCGAGTTGATTTTCTTCTGGTTCTTCTCTTTGAGGCAGAAGATGATTTGGATCGGGACCTTGCGCTTTGACTTCTCGTTGAACTTCATGTCTGGCTTGATGTCGATCTGAGAGGTGTACTCGTAGATGTGCGCAGTGACTGGGCGACCTTGAACGACGTTCTTAGCAACGCCATCCTGGTATGCACCGAGAGCAGCGATCGTAGCCAGCGTTCTGGAGTGAATCTTCTGTCTACCGTCTGAGATGATGACGACAACGACCTTCTTCCAGCCTTCATCGCCCCAGGTCTTTGATCTGCCACGAGAACAGAGGTGGACAATGTTGGTGACGACGGCGTGCATCGTTCTGGTGAACAGGAACTCGTCCTCGTTGTACCTAATTGGGCGTCAGAAGCTTTCCAGGTACAGAAGGACACCCACATCGTCAAGCAAATCATGATCTCAGTGCGTCTTGGTGGATTGTACAGCTGCTGTCTCAGCGAGTAGCGCTCAGCGTCAAAGTTGCTGGGGTCACAGGTAGCAGCTGTGTAACGCATATGCGTGAACTCGTCTCCTTCCCTGTTATGGCACATGTCCAGCAAACGCGTCGGCACGGGACAATCGAGGACAAGGTTACCGTTCTGCAGCTCAACGCGCTTGGTGGTCTTGTATCTTCTTGGCACGCGCTGTGGTATACCGCCATAACGGATAGCTGTGTCCTGTGCAAAGAATTGTTACTGTATGCAATGACGGTATTCAGCCAACGCACCTCATCAAAGTCGTCATCGCCGTTAACAGAAGGACTTGCACCGCTCGGGGCGTGCGTAGAGCCCGAGAGTGCAGTTGCTGGTCTCAGCAAGCCCTGACCTTCTACGTCTGAATTCAGGCGCTGTATAGGCATACGCTCGTGGTCCCCAAATGGATCATCAGGCTGGGTATAAGGGGCATCATAAAGTTGTATTCCTGCTGGCATAGGATTTGGGTTTGGACCATGCGTCGCTTCCTCGCTTGTGTAGACTTGGGCTTCGGGCTCGGGCATCATCATCGTGGATTCTTGCACGGGCGCGTATCCATAAGAGTGCGGCTGCGGTGGAGAACGAGGGTATTGGAAAGGGCTCTCGTACTCGTTGAAAGGGTGGCTCGAGTACTGCGGAAGATCGGTGGTGGATTGCATTGGATAGGACGAGTGATCCTCTGACTAGAAAGCGCGTTATTGGCGTGTTAATTAGGCTATTAATTTACTCACATCACTCTCCGCTAGTGGTACGTGCTGATGACGACTGTTCATGGCCGTTCAGATTAGCGATGCAATGCGGTGCACCAACACTGACAAGGCGAGGAGCACAGCACGAGTGTAAAACAAGACAAAAAACTTATTCTTCAGATTTATTTATATACATACAAAACTCATTTATTTACAGCTAGTTGATTTATTTTCTACATGTAGCGAAGACCCTGCTTTGTTTCAAATGAAAGACATCACAGCATTACCTCATTCACTGACCGCTGTAGAGAGGGGCCAGCTGTCTGCGAGGTGCCTTACGCTCTGTGATTTCAATGTCCGGGCAGTTGGGTCTCTCGAGCGAATGTCCGTAGTCTGCTGCCAGGTCTATCAAGACACCATTGCTCATCCCGAATCCAACAACCACCTCATACTCTCCGCCGCCACCGGCAGCTACGAGGTTGGTCATGTTATACTTCTCGAACATGTAGCCTGTGAAGCTTGGATCCGCGTCGTACAGGGCCAGTTTCTCGGCAGGCAGCTGATCGAGGAAATCTGGTATTGATCCACCGGTCGAGTACCACGAGCAGAAAGCGCTGCTGACGAAGCGCTGCACGATCTCATTCGCGAGACTGTCTCTCCAGTCTCGCTCGTACTCATTGGCGAAGTCATCCTTGGTGGAGGCGCTGCCGGAGACGTTGTACAGCGGCTGAATAGGAGCTTGAGACTCGTCATCTAATCCAAGTTGAGTTGATGGGACGAGATCATACGTCGATCCGCCTTCATCTGGTCTACGCAAAGCACCGCCTGCCACGCTATCTGGCAACGCTTCGAGTGCCTTGACTGTGATATCTTAAATTGTTTCTTAGTATTTGAGTAGCATGCCAAGCCATCCACTCACATTGAAGAGGCGCCCATGCATTTGGCGCATCCCACTGCAGCCCACTCTCGATGAGAGTGCATGGCAGTGATCCGTTGTATCTATCAAGCACGAATCGCAAGCCTGCGAAAGCGTCTTGCGCAGTGTTGCTATCTTGTGCTACAGCATCCGGCACGATACCAGCCCAGTAAGGGAAGTAAGACGCGAGTGACCAAGTGTCCGAGTAATCGTTGGAGGTGGTGTTGAAATCCTTGAACACGAGAGCATCCTCGCCGCCATCCCAGAAGAGATCGAGAATGGCGCGCTTCATATCCTCAGCGCGCTGCGTGTGTTCATCACTCATGTCCGCGTCCTCGATCTTATCGTATAACGAGGCAGCAGCTGTGTGTACCTTGTACAGAATAGAGTTGAGATCGACAGGAACAAGCTGACGAATGTTGAGCTGGCGCAAAACGGCGTTCTGGTCATCAGCGCCTTCGCTAGCACGAGGTGATTTAGACCAACGGCTACTGAAATCCCATCCTGACTCAGCAGCTGATGAGATCTCAGCATAGAGTGCCTTCTGCTCATCTTCCGTGTACTCGACATCCTTGTTCGCAGTCTCGTAGTCGGTGAAGTAGCTCTCAGGGCGAGGAGCGGTGTTGGAGACGTTGTAGCGGGCGACTTGGTGCCACTCTCCAGACCATGGTGACTGAACAGAAGATGTACGGTTATTCTGCCACCAGATGAGCTCTTTCTCGACAGCCGGCAGTGCGGTGCTGAGGAAGTCTGTATCATTTGTAGCATCGACGTACTTCTCCACCATCAGAGTGAAAAATGGTGGCTGAGACCTGTTCAGGTAGTAGCTTCTGAAACCGTTAGGAATGAATCCGTATGAGTCGATAGCGTCGATAAAGTTGTTGAGCGTCTCTTTGACCTGCTCACTCAATCCAGATCTAAGCATACCGAGGAAGGAGAAGTACGTGTCCCAGTAGTACAGCTCCCTGAAGCGTCCGCCTGGCACCACGAACGTGTCAGGGAGGGGGAGGAGCGTAGTGTCGCAGCTGTCGTTGTCGCACGTAGACGTAGTGTTCACTTGGCGAACGAGCTGTGTCCAGTAAGTGTGTATGGTGCCAACGAAGCCTTGTACGAGGTCGTCGTCGATGTTGTCGAGGAAGTCAGGATGCTCATCAAAATTTTGTAACAAAACCTCGACCAATTCGCTGCCTTCTGGACCAAAGTACTGCTCAACGAATTCTTCAATTTGACCAACGGTAGCGTTGTCTATGTCGCCGTTGTTGACCTTGCTCCAGCCGTTGAGGACCTCGTCTGCCGAAAATTTGGTAGGCTTATCGACGAATGTCTTGCCGTCAGCGTAGAGTTGAGCGAGGGCGACGGACTGGAGGATATCTCCGGAGCAGTAGATGGGGCTGTCGCACCAGGGCTGAGGCGTGGGCTCCTCGTCGTCTGGGAGGGGAGAGAAGGTGGGAAGAGCGGGGGAGAGTGAAGCTGTGGAGAGCGGAATGTGCGAGACTGTAGCTGTTGGTGTACTGGTTGCGGTGCTGGTGGTGGATTGGGCGGTGAGCGTACCAGCCAGTGCCAGCAACGCGGTTGATAATTTCCGAGTCATGGTAGGGAGAGAGAAGGGAGGGAGAGAGGCGAAAGGGTTGAAAGCGATGCGTGTGACCAAGTTCCCAGTCATTTTAATATGTTCCTCTGCTGACATCATCTCATCAGGATTCAGGATCAACCGTATCGATTGAAGTGTCACATGAGGCGCCGAGGGCGTGACAAGATTGGAATTTAAGGCGCGAAGGCTGAGAGAATATTTGAGGCGATTGAATACACGCTGCAGCTGCTACGATTTACTGGCAGAGATGGTGGCTAGAACGAACCCAGTAGATTCAGATAAAGTCACGCGGTACAAGATCTGTCTTCTCTTTATCCATCCCTGAAATCGAAACATACAGCAATCGCAGCCATACTTGCTCCTTACTTCCCATCTCCCATCTCTACGCAATGGGCGACGAGATCATTTTCAAGAAGAGATCCGGGAAAGGCGGTGGCACATCTCGGCGAAAAGACAAAGACGAGGACACGACGCAGGCGCCAGAAACGTCAGTAGCAGCAGCGGCAGAGGGAGTTGAGAGTAGTGAGAGCAGTACGCCCACGCTCTCATTCAAAGAGAAGCAGAAAGCGCGAAGACAGCCGCGTCGATCCAATCTGTCATTCGGTGGAGCAGCCAGCGCGGAAGAAGCCTCCGAGACCTCATTCAAACCCAAGAAGAGTCTTATATCGCAATCGATATCGAACAGATTACCAGAGAGCGTGGGCGATGGCTCCTCAACTCAGAGCTACTCGCAGAGCGCTTTGCAGGATCTTAAGGCTAGCACACCCACCAGAAACGATATCGAGATCAGCGTCACTGACGACATGGATATCGGCGAGGATGGGTACAGCGATATTGCGAGACGTATCTATGGCACAGCGATAGAGGATAACAAGGGCGCTATACCGACACCGGCGACTATCGATGCTGCTAAGAAGAAGAGACACGGTGGACAGTCCATCGAGAGCGATTATCTCAGTCTCGATGGTAGAGGCAGCGGTAGTCAGGCTCTCACTCTCGCACAAGGCACTGGCATTGAGAGTCGGTTGCAGCATGAAGACGACGTCTTTGAGGATGATGGTGGGTGGCGAGTTTCATGCTTTGAGATTGCTAACCAGCCGCCCAAGCTATGGGAGCGTACACAGGCGCAGACGAGAGTATACACCTCACGAACCAGGCGGAGAAAGACGCGACGCGGCGAAGGAGGAAAGAGCAGGGCGAGATGATTGATGAGGTGTGAGTGGGATGTGCGTTGACAACCGCACAATCTAACAACGACAGGATGGACGAAGCCTCAGACGAGGAACAGCAGGCGTGGGAGAAGGCGCAGGCCAAGAGAGCGATGGCTGGCAAGTACGACGAGAAGGACGAGAAGGACGACGAGGTGTACATCCCAGCACCGAGTGCGTGTCAGTTGGTTTATAAACTTTCTTCTAACGATGACGCGCAGTACCCGACACCACACCCCTTCCTAGTCTCAACGGCGCGATCAAGCGACTGCAGAATCTGCGCGTCGAGAACGAGCAGCAGCATGCTGAGAAGAGGAAGTTTTCCGAGCATGCCCAGAAAGAGCTTGTGGAGCTATCACAGAACGAAGCCGAGATCAAGAAGCAGGTTGAGGAAGTAGAGTTGCGGCGATCCTTCTTCGACGACCTCCGTACATGGGGAGATGAGCTAGCGAGTTTCCTGGATGAGAAGGAGCCTGAGCTAGTCAAGATAGAGAAGCGACATGAGGAGATCTTGACAGAACGCATGGCATTGCTGAACAGACGAAGAGCGGGAGGTGAGGTGTCGCTCGATCTTGCACCCGCTGAACAGCACGACTACGACATTGCGAAGAGGGGTGTCAAAGATGATGTCAAGAGACTATTTGAAGATGTGAAAGCACCCGAGTTCAAGGATCCGTCGGCGGTGCTTATGGAGAAGTTTGGAGAGTGGAGGAAGCAGTTTGGAGACGACTACCTGCGTGCTTGGGCACCGCTTGGGATGGTCAGCGTGTGGGAGTTCTGGGTCAGAGTGGAGATGGTGGGCTGGGATGCATTGAGGGTGGGTAGTCATCGTTGAAGAACTTCGAAGCTTTCTGACAACCCAAAAGGATTCCAACAAGTCAATTATGGGTTTGAAAGCGTATGAGTTCTGCCACAGCTACGCAGCTTCGAAGGACAATGACGAGGAGCACATGCAAACTGAAGACGAAGAAGCGAAGCTGAGCATGGACAGGGAGTGCATACCGCATCTGCTATCGACCATCATCATACCGCACCTCATGACGCACTTCAGCAACGGCGGCTACGATGCGTACAGCGTGGAGGAGACGCAGCATGCTTTGGATTTGGTAGATATGGTGGAGGGTGGACTTAGTGGCTTAGATGACGAGAAGCTGGAGGTGAGTGTTTGTGACACATAGTGAAAATTGTTTGACAGCGTCGTAGATGCTGATAATGACATTGGTGCAAGTAGTAACGAGTTCTATCAATGAGGTGTCCTCGAATGTCAACACGCTGGCCGCACAGACACTCCTCAGGAACGCGAGCAGCTGGAGACGTATACCCGCGTCAGTGAAGCAGCAGACGGAGTACGAGAGCAATATGCAGCAGCTGCGGGAGCTGCTAATGGGTCGGGGTGTGCAATTGTGACAATAGCGCATTTATCAAGTACATTTTGATGTAAACGAATGAATTACCTCACCCACTTCAATTTATGTCGTGTGTGAATATTTTCATCCTTGATCAGTGACGTCCATTGCCCCCATCACATCACAAATCGTATCGGACCATGTCGCAAGACGAGAGTGCAGCGCCAATGCCAAAGAACGCGGAAGGAGGCAGTGTGTCGCCTCAGGAGAATGAGAGGTGGGTTTGTGTGTGTCTTGACTCAAAGCTGCAATTCTCATAGAACACAACGCAGACGACTCAAGGATCTATCAAAATCTGATAAGAGTACCGCTAAGTTGTTGAAGAAGCGAGAGAAGGAGTTCAAGAGCGCTGAGAAACACCTTAGGAAGGCTGAGAAGGTGGGGATTAGTTGGAGTGGAATAGCGCGGACGCACCAACACTGACACTCCAACACAGGCTGAGGTGAAGGCGGCTAAGAAGATTGACAAAACTACCAAAGCGCAACTGAAAGCTAACGAGAAGAAGACGGCCGCGGAAGCTAAATTGAACAAGGCGAACGCGAATTCGGAGAACGCGAAGAAGGGATTGGATGTGGGTGATTGCTTATAGCAGATGATGGAATGTCTAATGATCGCCCAACAGCAAGCTAAAGATACGCACAGTCGACGCAAGACTGAGCTGGACAATGCGACACGGCAGCGTGATAGTGCGCGAGGAGAGCGTACGCAGGTAGAGAAAGAGCTGGGTAGCGTGAAGCCAACAGTGTGATAGATAATAGTTGTTATTCTCAGCTTGTCTAATAAACCTAGCAATAAATTATGATGTAATGTACAATATGCTGCAACGATTAGCATCGCCTGTCTATAAAGCGCTCGTCTACTCATCCACCTCATCAATAGCCCTACCCTCTTCCTCACCGACGTCTGCATTTTCGAGCTCTTCCTGCTCTGCGACCTGCATTTCATACTTTGCGTCCTCCTCGTCGTCGTCTTCGAACAGCGGCTGGTCTGCGTCGTTCTGAGATGTACCATTGAGGACTGGAGCGTCTGCGGCTGGATCGTTGAGCGTTGTGTGCACTATGGAGATGATAGCGTCAATGTCTTCCTGCGACAGACGATCTTCGAGCTCTTCGACGATGACGTAGAGCTCTACGATCGTCTTCGGTGCGAGATTCACAATCATCAGCTTCTCCGCTCTGGTGAGCGTCGGGAATGGCTGGAGCTGGGCGAGGAGATTGGAGATGCCGAGTTCAGACTGCCTGGTCGTTGGGAGATGGGTATCGTTGAGGTAATTGAGTGTCTGTGAGGGTGTTAATAACGCATTTCGCCATTTCCAGTGCGGTGATCAACGCACCTGGGTCTGTATGAAGCGGAGGTTGTCCGAGGAATGCTGAGGCGATGCAGCGTCGTTGTGCTCCTTCTGCAGCTCGCTGAGGAGCGTCGAAACCTCGAAATTACTCAATAAAGCCGTCCTAGGTTCAAGTACCTGCATTTAGGGATGGCTGTGTGGGAGATGGAGGTGGGTGAGGGATAAGAGGGGAATACAACAAACCAGCGTAATGGATTGAATTGCTTTTATTTTTTCATTTATTTTACTCGCCTTATACGACTAACGCGTTGGTTTCCTCGTCGACGAGCTACATCCACCAACAGAATAATAAAGTGGGTTGCGCTATTTAATTGGTGTAAATGGCTCACAAGGATTCTGCAGCCAAATGTACGCTATCCATCTCCATCTCCCGCCCATCCCCGCCAATTGACAACGCACAGGTCTTCAGAAATCCGTCGCAAATTAGTTATCGTTGGTGACGGTGCTTGCGGTAAAACGTGTCTCTTGATCGTTTTCTCCAAGGGCACTTTCCCAGAGGTTGGTTCCTCACCTTGCTGAGTTGCAACTCACTCACACCACTCCTCCTAATTAGGTATACGTCCCAACCGTCTTCGAGAACTACGTCGCAGACGTTGAAGTCGACGGCAAACACGTCGAATTGGCCCTGTTCGTTTTGCTCTCTCTTCACTCCACCCCTTTACTCACAACGGTAACAGCTGGGATACCGCGGGTCAAGAGGACTACGATAGATTGAGACCTCTGTCTTACCCTGACTCACACGTTATACTCATCTGTTTCGCTATTGATTCCCCCGACTCTCTTGATAACGTACAGGAGAAGGTACGTTGAGGTGTTTCATCGTCTCCAACTAAACTCACCCCTTCAATCACACAGTGGATTAGCGAAGTTATGCACTTCTGTCAAGGATTACCCATCATATTAGTCGGTTGCAAGAAGGATTTGAGAAATGACCCAAAGACACTCGAAGAATTACGTAAAACTCAACAAAGACCAGTACAAGAGAGCGACGGTAGAGGCGTAGCTCAAAAGATTGGCGCTAAGCACTACCTCGAATGCTCCGCTAGATCTGGCGAAGGCGTTAAAGAGGTGTTCCAAACCGCTACCAGAGCCGCTTTGCTTACAAAGTCTGGAAATAGATCAAAGAAGAGCAAGTGTGTAGTCATCTAAAAGCTGCTTCTCTTTGACTTGCTAGCTTATTTCTATCTCTACACTACACACTCCTCCCTCATTCTTGCCTAAATGACTCTACAATATCTCTACACATCTCTACTTAAAAATATAAAATTTTCATCAAGATTTTTATATTTTTCTACAAAGTCTCTAGACCTACTTGAGACTTTTCAAGCTTCTTAACAATCATCTAACATCGCTTCTCTTCATGTCTTTTATATTCTTTTAAATACAAAGTATACTTTTTAATGATACAGGGGGTGTTCCTTGAGAGGGTAGTGGGGGGTATAAGCGGCATGATTAGGCGTCAATGCTCCGTGCTATTCCATAATCTTGTGAGCGTTGCTATCAACTGAGTCTACATTTCTCCGTCTTCCATTCTTGCAGCCACTCAGCGCATGCTTCCTCCTTACGCCCAAACGCAGTCAGCCAGCCAAAGAGCCTCTCCTCGAACCAATAGCGGTAGGTGAGATACGGCCGGGTGATGGAGAGGTTGAGTAGGCGTGCTCTGAGAAGGAATATCGACTTTTCGTATGCTGTGAGGCATGTTAGATGAGTATGCTTGTGTGTTTGAAACAGCCCAACTCACCAGTCGGTACGAGTGGATTCATGTAGATTTCAGGCTGTTTGTTTGATTTAAGATGCAGGTCGTAGCTAGAGAGAAGGCATTCTGATGTGACGCACTCGTCGAGGACTCTGAACCGTATTGGAGTGATAGAGTCATCGCGACCTTGTACAAACCACTTAGCGTCAAATGCCGTGATACCGTTCCAGCAGCTATTCACGGGTATGGGTTTACCTTGGCGGAGGAGCTTGATGGAGTGCTTATCCTGCCAATGACTGTACGTTGGCTTCACGCGTCTGTTGCACGTGTCTCGAGTGACCCACGTGTCATACAACCCTATTTTGAAGTAGTCAAACGCACACACTTGGTCGTACTCCCCATTCAGAGTGTTGAGGAGTCTGACGACGCTGAACCAGTCGTAGAAGACGTCATTGAGGAAGACGACTTTGTTGAAATGGTTGAATTCCGCATCGAGTTGAGGAGTTAGAGGTGCAAGAGTAAAGTTGCGTACGCTGGCTAAATAGTTTATTCTCTCGTTACCGACGAAGAATGGTTTTTGGGTCGATGGGTCTGTGATGATTGTGTGCGGGATCATGAGCTCATTGAGTGTATGATCGAATTCATGGAGAAGATCTTTAGTCTTGTCCTTGCTATTGGACTCGTAGATGCTGAGATAGACGTTGCTGCGACCGAGGTAGTCTGAGAGCTGTACGAACTCGTTGAAGAAGTGTGGTAGGACATCCTCGTTATTGTAGAAGTTGGCACTGAAGAAGTACGTGGAGGAGCTGTTGTTGATTGGATTCTGTACGTTGAGCTCACTGCCTGGACCGCTGAGCGGGTACGTAGGCAGCGTTATCAAGTAAAGGAAAGTGAGAGTGGTGAAGGCGAGGGTGATGAGCTTAGAAGGAGATTTCTTGACTTGGTTGAATGTGAGTAGCTGTAGCAGTATATACACCGGTGTCGTAATCAGCAGCAACGTGAGGTAAAGCAGCAGCGAGGATGGGAAACCAAAGTAGAACCATACGCATGCCGTAGCAGTCACAGTGATCAGCGTTAGCGTTATCGCTTTCGTGTACTCCCGCGCTCGCATTTTAAGGCGTATTGGTGGTGTTAGTCGCAGCACAAGAACTGCACAGGCACGGTATCTAGAAACATCCACCGAAGAACTGCTGTGCGAGCGGGGTCAATAACGCCGGACAAGTGATCAAATTTGTGGGGGGCGTTTTAGAGTACAATATAAGCTTTATTTGATATATTACACTCTTCTCTGACGTATTTTGGTATGTGCACATTTCTCCTGACGGAGGCACAAATGATCAAATTCGTGCTCAGGGTCCTGCTCTATTTTAGTAGCATGGTGCGTGGCATACACATGATACTCAATCCACATGCTTTTCTTTGTTTACCATCTGGGATAAGGTACTTGTGACACAGCCGGGAGCAAATATCGGAAGTAATGGATTGTATCATCGCATGTTAGTGTAGGGGTTTAGAGCGTGCATAATAATTTATCGTATGTCTTGTCTAGTTGAGGTTTCTGAGCGTCAGATCGTAAATTACGCCTTCGACCTGCCGAGAAATGCGTCAGTTGGTGTGCTCATGCGATACAGTTGCAGCGGGCAGTCTACGACTACAGCCACAGCAATAAAGACATGACTCACCTTGTTAATGTCATATTTGAGCGAATCAAACTTCCTCCTCAAGCCATCGTTTTTGAAGTTGAGCTGTGACAGAGCCTGGTAGACATCCTTAATGAATGCAGATATACGCTTCGGTCTATCGAACTCGTTGAGAATGACAGTGTTGACGGTCAGACGTGTGAGTTCGTTGACGAGCTGCATCACAGCGTACAGATAGTCATACAAGTGACTGTCATTGCCCAGATATTCCTTGGCAGAGGCGTAATCGAGCAGATCGTCGTGGTTGAAGTAGTGAATGAGCAAACGTAAGTACAAGTACTGCTGTACAGACTTGTTCCACAGATTCTCAAACTTGTTATACTCAGTGGGCTCAATCACTTCGCATAATTGCTTATAAAGGAGGAAATAATCCACCACCACCTCATAAAGCGGCTTAATTATCTCTTTACTTATCTCTGACTCCTTAATCCTGTGCATCCTTTGAGATATCGCTAGTCCTTCCTGGATTGGCCCGTCCATCTCGCTCACCATGTCCTTCAGCGACTGCCTGTGCTCGTTATCCTTCTCTATCAAATCATTCAGCTGCTTCATCTGGTCTTTGAAGCTGTCGGTACGCAAGCGCTTGCTATCTTGCTCCATCTCGAGGTGGTCGTTGGTAATGAAGGCGTGGAAGAGATGTGAGAGTTCAGAAAGCTCAATCTACACTCGCTTCATTATCGTACGCTCATCTCCGCTGCTGCTCGCACAATCCGGTCAGGAAGCCGTAACAGGTCTTTACTATCGCTTGCAGTCGCCTAACGACAACTCACAGAGCACAGATTTCTACTTTCATTTACTGCGTGATAGCCACAGTTGACCTAGATGATTTGTTGATCTGTGTGACGTCAGAGAGATTGTTGAGAAGATCAGTGGCTATCTAAGATATACGTCGTCATGACAGCTTGGGCAGAGCTTGAGAGCACACTGTCGTTGCTCTAAACCTCAAGATCTCACGAGGAGATCATCATGCCGCTTACGGCATATCACCATTGAGATCGATTCGTACGAATATCCTTATAAATAGCTCCTTGCATTCACAGCAGATCTGAAGAAACATATTGTAGCTCTTATTTGCCATTACAGCATTCTTTGACAGCGCCTGGCCAACGTTCAGTTCACGCAAATGCCGCAAACAAGCCAAAATGACAAGGAAAAGTATACAATACCTATCGTGATGCCTATCGCAGCCACTACGACTAGTATAGCCATCAGTACAGCAACGATTGATCAAATCCGGACGAAGCTTCCATGACGTTCGTCTTGTCCTCAAGCGCATACAGCGCAAACAAAAATCGCAAAACAGAGCAGAAAACAGACGGCGAGATATGATCAAAATTACTAGCATCAATCAGCCAGCCCAATGTTCCGGATGTTGAGGATACGTAATGTTGGACAGTTCGGAACTAAATCCGTGCGTACAAAACGGATGCGACCGATGCGTACAACACGATGATGACAGCGCAAAGCAACGAATAAAAGATTTACAAGAATACATCATTGTAACTGTTCTAACCTTTGAGTGACTTCATAGTACAAGGATATCGATTTTTCTTTTTGCTCCAAATGTAATAACTCCCACAACATCTCTTGCTTCTCTACAACCAAGTTTTGTGAGTATCTCGAGGACGCATTGGAGCATTCACTAATCGCATACTACAGATTAAAGTGCGTTGGCGCATCTCTCACACTGCTTATCTAACCCAATTCACCAGCTTTAGACTCACGCAAAATGAACTCATTGGACCAACTTAAGCAAACTGGAACCGTCGTCGTCTCTGACTCCGGTGACTTCGAATGTTCGTTCGCAACCTCCTCCGAATGCTTCACATCCTAACCGCTTGCAGCCATCGACCAATACAAGCCACAAGACGCAACCACCAACCCATCCCTCATCCTCGCCGCCACCAAGAAGCCAAACTACGCCAAGCTCATTGACGTCGCCATCGACTACGCAAAGTCCAAGGGCGGGTGAGTGCTCAACCTTCTTTTCGTAAGTGCTTGCTGACGTAGCACTACAGTGACGTCAACGCACAAGTTGAGCACGCTCTCGACCGTCTCCTCGTCGAGTTCGGTAGAAAGATCCTCGACATTATCCCAGGTCGTGTTTCTACCGAAGTTGACGCTTCTTTGTCATTCGACAAGGAGGCCACCAAGGCTAAGGCTCGTGAAATCATCGCCCTCTACAAGGAGAACGGTGTGCACAAGGACCGTGTCCTCATCAAGATCGCCTCCACCTGGGAGGGTATCCAAGCAGCAAAGGACCTCGAAGCTGAGGGTATCCACTGCAACCTCACCCTTCTTTTCGGTTTCGGTCAAGCTGTTGCTTGCGCTGAGGCTGGTGTCACTCTCATCTCTCCATTCGTCGGTCGTATCCTCGACTGGTTCAAGCAAAACCAACCAGAGGGCTCATACGATGGCCTCAAGGACCCAGGTGTGATCTCTGTCCAAAAGATCTACAGATACTACAAGCAACACGGCTACAACACCATCGTCATGGGTGCTTCTTTCAGAACCACCGACGAGATCAAGTACCTCGCTGGATGTGACTTCTTGACCGTCGCCCCAGCTCTGCTCGAGCAACTCAAGAACTCTGACGAAAAAATCCCACGTAGCCTTGACCCAGAATCTGCTAAGGCTTCGGAGAAGCTTGACAAGACTTCATTCATCAACGACGAAGCTAAGTTCAGATGGGAGCTCTTTAACGACAACATGGCTTTCGACAAGCTCCACCAAGGTATCAGAGGCTTCGCTAAGGACGCCCTCACCCTCAGAGGTAACCTCAAGGAGCGTCTCCAATAGACGCTTGACGATCTTGAAATACGCTAACTTTTGTAATGATACTATTATGAAAATACTGTGCTGATAATACAATAAATACGCTTAGCTTTTGTTTTAATCTGGTTTTGTGGAGTGTGAAAGCTTGCTCGGGGTGCATTGTAGGCATCTAAGCCCTCTACTTTTAGTTGTGCTTCTGCGTCGCGTCTTCTGCACTGTGATGTCAATCACCTTTACTTAACGCTATGAGAGGAAGAAACCCGTGTGTACAATACCATCGCTTGCATAAAGTGCTAGACGCTATTTCGCGTACACTTTGCATCTTGCAACTTCGCTACTTGTCATTACATCATCTTGTCGGATGTCAGCCAGAATTCTTGATGTAGAGGCACGAAAGAGCGTACAAAGAGTCGATCCTGGCTGAATAGACCGCTTCAGGAGTCTATCTTAGCTATATCTGCTTGCAAACGTTCTGAAGCTAATCAATCTCCTTGAACCAACACGTCCACCATCTCGAGAATGCCGAAAGCAGGAGATATGCAATAGATGTTTACACGCCATCACACTCGAATGCTCAATACTAGCTATCCAATTCCGTCACACAAACGCCTTCAGCCCACCTTCTCGTGCGCCGTCACAAGAGGTCGATTGAGACGAGAGATGACGCGATGTGATGAGCGGGAGTGTGAAGTGTCAGCCCAGATGGATATATAAGATGGGAGAATCCTCTCTTGCTTCTCTACAACTCATCTCTCGAATCTCAAATATCAAGATGTACTTCAACGCACAGAAATCACTCGCTGTCCTCGCTTTCACTGGCGTTATCGCAACCGTCGCTGCTGAGCCTCGCGCTAACGCTAACGCCAACGC